>JAGDQP010004060.1:13505-60866 GCA_022664845.1 Lepisma saccharinum | reverse complement strand
TTGGTGTGATCATCACTTAAACACTGATTGTTCAATTATTCTACTCAGTGCTCTTTCGTGCGTATGTGCGTGTTTCGTGCTTTTGAGAAGAACCAAAGTTCGTATTTTAACATATGCAACTCCATTCAAAAATTCACTGATCAAAAGTCAAGGCTTGAGATTGATTAGAATTATTGACAACAAACAGAAGCTAAAAAAGAGACTGATAGAAATGGGAAGGAACTTCCAAAATAGAGGCTATAACAGAAATATGGTCAAATCTATACTAACGAAACTTCTCGAACAGACTACCAGAAAGGAAACACGAAATAAACAAAGAGGAAATGGAATAATTTTCTTTTCACTTACCATCCTAACTATGAAACCAAAATTAAAAAAACTGGTCCAAATATTTTGGAACATTATCAAAAGAGAATATAGTAAAGAAGAGTGATGGACCAGAATGCCACAGGAAACACCAATGATAGCTTACAGGAGACCCCAAAATCTGAGATGAATGCTGACTAAGGCATCCTTCTCACAGGTGAGAACCCAGAAAAACAGAGACCCAAAGAATTAGAACTAACCCCCGCTCCTCCCAATAAAACAAAATGAACCACACACATATAATTGGGAAGCACTGAATGGAATTATTCCAATATATAACAGAACCTACTCAGGACTGAACCTACAAACAAAACAAAGAAACAAAAATCTAACACCGACCGAATGCCGGGCAGGTACCGAAAAAACTGTCAGGGACACATGGCAGTATATCTTCATACTATTCACAAAAATTAAAATTACAGGACCCTACAAATGGGCCAAACAATAAGAAACCAGAAGAAAGGACCACTTCCCCGGTTAAAGAGAGTAGATATGCCCTTTTAAAACAATAACACCAACACTGTCACCACTGGTGACATTACAGATGAATAATGATAATAATAATAAAACAAACGACATGACCACCAAGACAGCCTTACACAAAGGAACGGCAATCACAATACAGAACGGTTGACCGAAATCAAATTACCAAAACAAAAAGAAAATGATTTTACCAACATTCCAAAAATAATTATAATTATTATTAATAAGTTATAATAATAAAAATAATGACAACACAACCACTGCTTGAACAATATACAGGCCTACATAACCAGAGGCCAAAATGATCATGCAAAAGCAACCATACGGTAATAAAAACCAAAGAAATAGAACGAACCCAGAACTTTCCAAATACTACCCAGTTTTGGGCCCCCCTCTAAAAGGGAAAAGTATATTGGGAAACAATAGAACCGGAGACAGGGAACCGAATGACCTATATTAATATCAAATTAACCGATAACATTATTAACAATAATAGGTAGAAACATTTTCAAACAATTTGGAAGAGAGAGCCCAATCTGATTTGGGAGCCACATGACTACACGGCTCTTAAAACTGAGAGAGTACCCCATGCACTTGAAAATGGGAAATAAACTTATTTTTCAGAACCCGGTACAGCCGGAGGACTGGTACATACAGGTGGAAATGGAACTAAATAAGGACTGTCTAAAAACTCACAAGAAGAAAAAGAAAAGAGAGAGAAATAAGGAAGGAAAGAATAAGAGAGGAAAGAGAGGAGGATGAAACTACCCAAAAGAGAGACCCTACAACTTATGAATATTTAATAGCAAGTGTGTAAGGAAGAATCGGCCTCCGGGCTTCACATTAACCAAAGAATGGAATTAAGGACATACCTACCTCACAAGACTGTTATATATTACCTGGGTGGTTATTTAATTAGACATGCATCTAAATTTACACAATGCAGACAATGTATACAATCTCTGCAGCAGATACCAGACACATTCGCTGAAGACCGAGTAGCACTGCTGACAAGAATAAAAGATTTTAGCACTAATCCTGACGTTTCTTTCCTCAAACATTGTTGTGGGGTGACATATTTTTTGATTATTTGGAGGCCTTGCCGGCGATTTCTGTCCATGTGGGATTGGGTTGCAGTATTGGACATGTAATGGAAATTATACCAAAATTAATACTTCATTATGGTTGCCGTTTCTTCATTCATGTGAAAGAGATTCGTCACAATCTAACCTCATCCAGTACAGCTAAAAAAAAGTTCGAAAGCTGTCAAAAGTTGTCTCTTCATAAAAGTCCTTTCGAAGATATTTTCCAGGTGGTAAGTACATTAAATATTTATCGTATTCATTCATTAATGTATGACAATTCTTAAGATATTTTCTTACATTAAAAATTCGCTTACTTCAAGTATCAACATTCTGTATCAACAGACAGACAGCTGCTACATTCCTTTATGCATGCTTTTGGCAGCTTCGCTTTGTACTTCGGGAGCTAAATCTGCATTAGCGCCGCGGTGTGGCGGCATCGTTGAAATACGCGAGATTGTTCACTTATTCCTTTCCACACGCTATGCTGATACTATTCACACGAGAACTGTGAGGGCTGGAAGTTAACTGGTTGACGGTAGCACAAGCAGCTGTATGACGGAGTAGAAACTTCGGCTCCTATTCAACTTAGTTCAATTCTTTCTACACCCTCACAGAGGGTATCGGCATCTAATTTGATATTCTGAACAGTAGGGCAAGCAGAGTAGAAAATATTAGGACAAATTCCAATATGATAATTCTGACTATCCCCTTATTGCAAGAAAAAGTACACTTGAAACTAGACTTCGAAGATCTTAGCAAAATCCGCTTACTGCATTAACCATAATGGTCATTCGCCAGATAAATTAATATTGAACGTCACATTGAGTTAGCCCAAAAATGTTTCTTGTGGCATCAGGTTACCCTTAGGCTAGGTCGCCTTCTTGGTTTTCATGGTTTAATCTCCAAACTAGTATATTTCCTAACCTATAATCTTTCGCTTACTGTGATGAAATGCCTCTTCACCTCTTGTATAAATGAGTTCACGCACTTCCCTCTCTTAATCTAAGAATTGCGTGTAACGCATTAAGCAATATTATTACAGTGATTACAAACAATTTGAGAACTCTCTCCCAGCTACATGCTAAAAAGGAAGAAAAAAATAATTTAACGAATAATACTATAATAGTAAACTCTACATCATCTTAACTTCCAGGTCGTCTTTATCCATATGTATTAATCTGTTCGCGGAAGAAGGAAAGAGAAGATAAAGCTCCTGACTTATGAAGGTAATGTACTATTCCGTCATTTGCCTGGAGTGTTTGGGTGAAACCAGGTTAATTAAACTTGAATGAGTGTGGTAGCCATAAGCTGGATTTCAATCAACGTTGTCTCCCCAGGGCGACCTTCACCACTAGACGACGGCACTGGGTTTAGCGGCAATTTCCAAACATAGATCGACAAAGAACTCTCGTAATAAGTTTTTCATTCTATTTAGCAAGATGCAGGAATTGGTAAGTTCTAAGACAAAAAATTGGACTCTGGTTACTACCAGAGCGTCAAGCAAGGAATAGGTAAAGGTAAATGTGAATTTGGATTGTGTTTAGAGCCTTTCTGCTATACTTAGTTCTGGCCGGGATACGGAGGGTGAGAAAATGCCAGTGAAATCAGCCATGACCTCGTTTGAAGGTACAATCTCGACACGAGTCTGGTGCGACTGAGGGGAAACCCTGTAAAAACCTCAGCCAGGATGGCCATCTATTAAGCAGGAACCTAAGATCTTTCAAAGGTGTAGCCAACGCTCTACCAACTGAGCTACGACTGTTTCATTCGCAAAATGTCAAGCTTAATACCAAAGTAGATTTGCTGGAAGTTATGGAGTGCAGTCAACCTTTGAAAAGAATATCGCCACGGATAAACACCATGTCATCTTCTAAGACGAAGAAGGTCACTTGTATAGTTTTACTGTTTGATATTCACATGCAATTACATTAACGTTTGGTATATTTCAGATCCCCATTTAGTAACAGATATTTATTTACTTACTGCTTAGCCACGTTGTGTCCTCCTGTCTGCTTCATGTAGGTAGTTGTTGTTGAGGAGGTCGTCACCCCCAAACAGTTCCCCGTCGAGCATTTGGCATCCTAAAATAGAACAGCAGTTACGTGAAAATATCAGAAAGATTACTTAAACATTCCGCACAGAATGACATCGTTAATGAATACTAATAGTTGACAAGAAAAGTTACAAAACATTTCCGTGTTTTACTATCCTTTACTTGTATTTAAGTGTTACCCTTTCCTCTTCGTTTCATTTGTACAAAGAATGCTGCTAAGATTATTATCAAGTCATTAAAGTGCATCTAACTTTCTTATTTTTTCAAGAAAAACCTATTAAACTCATTTTGGCCTAAACTCACTGCCAAAGGTAAAATTGCTCGAACCTGGTGACAGTTCTCCAAGTCCAAGAGAATACTAATTTGTTATTCAGCCATTTGATTTCATTGCGATTACTTTGAGGTTAAAATCTCATGCGCCATTATTGTTGGAGGTGAAACGTATTGTTAAGAAACAAGTTCAACATGGTAACATGTAAGCTGAAGCAGCAGCTAACAATTCTCTCAAAGATACCTACCTCCTCCTCTCTTGTCTGGAAGATTAAGTAAAAAAAAATTGAAAAAACTAAGTTATCAGGCAGTATGCTTATATTGAACAGACTTTACATATATGACTCTATGGCTTTGAATACACAGCCAGACTAATTCTGATATGTACACTCTGAAAAAGACTATACTTTGTAGAAATCAATAGAAATTACGTTAGTAAAAGTATCCTTTTTAAGTGGATTAAGCTTCACTTGGCAATCTTTTTCTAAATTAGTTCTATAACGTTCATTGAATCTCAAATTGTAATAACGAAGTATATTTAGTCGTAAACAATGTGAACTGAGAATAAAAATAAAAAGCTTTGTGTCAATGGAACGATTTGATTGTAACTTCTTGAAAAGAGTCAGTTGTAGAGTACATTTACAAGAATTCAGTTTGAATGTACAAACCGTTAACGCGACAAGGGTGATAACTTGCTGCCAAAGTAAGGTAAGACGGTGAGAAGTTTCCTTTTGTACCGTAAACTTACTTGAAACCAGAAGTACACAAAGTCTAACAGAACATAGTGAAGAATTTCGAAGGGAAATATGTTGTATACGAACCGAGATATACAGAATAGATTAAAACTTTGTCCCGGAAAGGTAATATATCCTGTTCTTCATTAGTGAGTACACAAAGTTTTCGTACGATGCTTGGCAAGAAATATGCCAAACTAAACGACGACATCTTAATTGCTTTTCAAAACATTTATTTTTTATATAATGACTTTAAGGATAACAATAGTTACTTAATATAGAACAAAATTATAATTAAAGTATAATGATCAAAATTACTTATTGTAATCGTTCTCTTTATCCCAAAACAGTCACTTGTACGGAAGTGCTTTTCGCCCTCTTCCTGAAGGCTTGTGTGAACAGATTACAACAAATACAGTATGTTAAAAGAAGGAAAAAAATATTTTGTTAAGTGTTTGTACGTTACTGCACCGTTTTTTGGAGATTTACCTTCAAGTGTTTTATAACTGTTGCCAAGTCATAAGATATTTAACCACACTTCAATGGAATATTACTGAAAATTGTAAACATGTTGATCACGTGTGAGTGGATATTAACAGATTTATTTTATGTACATGTACATAGAAATTAATAGGGAATAGTGTACTGAATATTGTTAACATATTCATCAACATGTGCGTAGCTATTATTAGACTTGTTTTATGTACATGTTTGTGAACGTGTACTGTTGAATTATGTGATGACTAAATATGTAAATGAATAAATATATGAAAAGTTTTTAAATGTTGATCAACATATTTACAATATTCAATACACGCATATCCACGAACGTGTGATCAACACGTTTACGATTTTCAGTAGTATATCAGCTGAGTTTGGTCCAATACCTTGTGACTTGGAAAAAGTTGGAAAACAGTTGAAGATAAATCTCTAAATATGGTAAAGTAACATACAAACACTTTACAGAATCTTTTTTCCTTCTTTTAGCATACTTTTAATTTGTTCACACCTTATATACATTTTCAAATTACACATATACATACAAAAAACATTTTTTAAATAATAAATTATTGTTTCACTGAAGAAGTCTTTAAGTAGACGGCGAAAAGTGCTTCTGTAGATATTACTGTTTTTGGCTATACACAAGGCGAGTTCAATTAACATTTATGGTCCATACTTTTGATAATAGATTCGTTATCCGTTCATTAATATGTCTCTTTTCAGCCATAATAGGTACAACATTGTAATTTTTCCTGCTTTATTTGCTTTGCTCAAGCTATTTTGAAGCGAAAATAATGATAATCGTGTCAAATCTGAATTTTCAAAATTAATACACATTTACCTCAACAAAAAGGCCTTCTGCAACTATATTATCAAACTCAAAATTATAAGATACATTTTAGCTGGATTTGTGTAATGTTTGCTTAGACGATTATTCTGGAGAAAATTAGAGATATATATAAAAAATTAGTTTTCAAGATATTCCAAAAGAAACACAATCCACAGTCATTGAAACGTTTAATTTTTACGGAATTCAAGGTTTCCAAATTGGAACATAAGATATTTCGAATGTTTTTCTTCATTTCATTTTTGGAGGAGAGTGGAAGTTGAATAAGACAGTCTGAGTCAAAGATACCTAAAAATAGTAAACAAACTTTGAAAAAATATTATAACAATCGGTGAAACATGAAAACGAGCATCCAAAATTACTTTTTGAAATTTAGTGTTTATGAATAATTTTTGCACTTGAATTGAAAACTTCAAGTAAGTGAAAATGTTTCATGGTAACGTGAAAAGAAGAGCCGAAAATTACTTTGAGAAGACTTGGTATTTTGGGAAACCATTGCACCTCAATTGAGAACTTGAAGTGAGTAAAATAAAGTATTATAGAAATATTGGCAACATGTAAACTAATTTAAAAAAACGAGTCAAAAATTACTTTGTGAAACTTGTTATTATAGGGAACTATGGTACTTGAATTGAGGAACTGGGTCAGTAGTGAATTAGTAAGTGTCATTTTTACTTACGAGGTGTGAAATTTTATTTCTATACAAAAAAGCACGTCCTATCGTCTATGAACGCCAATATGTCTAGGTTTTGAAGTTTATTTAAGTTATGCAGCATGTTATAGGGTTTATTTATGGTATATTACTTACTATTCCTGTAAAAACACATTTTCATATAAATAGCACTTGCACAGTTATGTACTTGAAGTTTACAATTTATTGTAGGAAAATGTGATGATGGTTTACTGTAACGATGAAATGTTATGTTTAACATATGTACAAAACTGAAAATGTTTGTGCAAAGATTTGAACATTGCTCAAGATGATCCTAAATATGTGGTATTAGGAAAATTTCGATGCAACATTTTTATTAAGGTTTTCTATTTACAAGGTTTCATCTTTATACTGACACTGCCACTGATTCTCTATGCACAGCAATTCAAGAAATAATTCCAAGATTAGTCTGGAGAAAATTACAAAAACTAGACAAAATTTTAGGCACAACGGCCTACTAAGTTTCGAACATGTGACTTTTTTTTTATTTTAGCATTCCAAAATTAAGCCAACATTTTCGCAGGTTTCAGACGTAGATAAATTAAGATATCTTGTACAGCAGACATTAAGTATGACATGACAGTCTTAGAGCAATATGCATTAGTGATCTATTCCTTGTGTTTTACGTCTCTCAAGCTGTTTCAATCTTTTCGCACATTTTGGTATCGGAACTTTTTTATACAAAACAAAACACAAACATGTTTACTATTTCCTGTTTTTCCTTATCCCTTTTGAAACTACTAAAGAATCTGAATCTCACTTACCCTCACTGCGAAGCGCTGAATAACATCTCAAGAAAGGTGACTGTTTCCAATCCTCATAGAAGAACAGGCCTCGTAGAAAGTAGAGCCGAATAAAGAATCCGTCGAAGTTGAAGTCTATCCTTACTCTGATGCAGGGTTGCCAGGTAGTCTGGGAAATGTGCGTCCTCTTCGTGTTGGATTCTTCTTACTTGCAGCATTACAAACAAATTACAACTAATAGTAAAAAAAAAAAAATCGGTCCGTCGAACTCGCAGGCATCTGAAAATAAAGAAAACAAAATTCCATTTAGAATTGCAACATATTTAATGTATCTAAGCCATTAGTACTAATTTAACGAATTCTAAGAGGAACAAATTTACATCCTATCATACTCTATGAAATAAAATATAACTAGGAAGTGATAAGAATTTTCTTCCTCTGTTAACCGTAATATGAACCCATAACTTCAAATTACCTGCATCAAAATAGTATATTTGTCATTGCATCTACCATTCCCTACATGATTTAAATTTCTGATACCAATGCTGGAAGTTGTTTTCAATCAGACTATTGTGGTGTATCCTGGCTTTTTCGATATTGTTTATTGTCATAGAAACATAATTCTACAGCTTCTGTTAAATCTGGGGGAAAATGTGGAAGTAGCGTGGCAGGAAATCAGGACTGTAGGGAGGTTGAATGAGCAGCAGAATCGAATAATTTTTAATGGTCAGAGCAGTCCTTTTTTCATGCCCAGCAGCTCAGTAAAATGCGATTACCAGACTCCTTACTGATTCCCAGCTCTATCACAATCATCCTGACAGATAGTCGTCTGTCCTTTGCTACTACAGACTGTACTTCACAATATTGTTTTTGATTGACAATACTGACTTTCATCCGAAGCAATTCAGGTTAACGCAGAATTTAATGACCAAAAGTAAACTTTGTTTGATATTCCTCTGTATTCTTATCGTGATGCAGTCACGCAAAACGTTGGCACAAGCTTGAATAAACATAGTTAGTACCACTCACATTGCACTGAACAGATAAAACTGGTTCCAAGTTCACACACGTTGCGCCCTAGCAAATCAATGCTGTTAGATGCAGTATGAGAATTTCTAAGATCGACTATATAATAGGAAAAGAAAAGTTGACTAAGATTTCAGTGACTATTATTTATTTCCAATTCAGCTCATCAAACATTAGAGACAGCAATTTCGATTTAATTAACTTCAGTTCAGCTCAAATTAGAAAGATCTCATAATCATTTATTTTTGTTGACAGAAACTTTCATTCTAAACATTACCCTAAACAGACTGAAATTTCTTAAGGGTTTTCCTTAGTGACAATATTGCCGGGATGTACCCTTCAAACTAGGCCTTGGCAGATTTTCTTCTCAGGTTTACCCTCTACGTTATCAGTGTAGAGTCCTACAAAACCAAGCCCGCACCAGCACGGCCGCCCTATGCAGACCACTACTATTAAAATAAACTTGCTACTTTTAAAATAAAGAAAAAATATTTGCTATGATAATACCCGTCCGATGTTTTCTGTTAGGTAATTGGCCTAAAAGCCCGGGATACTTAGCGAAAAACAAGAAAAAAAATAGAAAGAACTAAACGGGGTAGTAGTCTGCACGGGCCGGGCTGGTGTGGGCCTGGGTTTGCAGGACTCTATACCAGTGGTCTAAGCAAAACATGGGTTAATACTATAAATACATTTCTATTCAACAAGTGTTTGATCTTCTCGATTCAATAAGTACAGCGTTGATTCAAGTATTAGGATAGCGATGCAGCTTCAGCTACTTTGCAACTAGATATGATCACTTTTACTGTTACCGGTACTTAAGTTATAAATTAAAATTGCTACAAATATAATTTCTAGTCGTTATATTTTCTAACCTCCTTCTTTGAGTCAGCCCATTCTTTACACTGCAGATCCCAAAGCATGCTTTATAGATGTCATTAACTTTGTCTCAGTTTTAATAATGTTAATGATCTAAACACTTTAGGTATTTCTTGAAAATTAATTGCAATTGTTGTTTGCGGAAAAGGTATGGAACAATGACTCAATGGGTGCCATGTCCGCTGTGCAATACTGCATTATAGAGCAATGCGTTGCGATAGTGTGCATGCTGCAAAGTACTGCGTAGTCTATAAGAGTGGTTTTCAACTGTCGGTCCGCAAAGCTATTATACCGGTCCTCGGAAAAGTAATACATTTAATTTAACACTATATTACGCACGTTAGAGGTAAAATAGAGATGTGAAATTGAATGAAATCTATACAGAGAAGTGAGGATGTCGCGTTAAATAATACACCCGAGAAGAGAACAGTGAGGCCACATGCGGAAATTGAAAGTGGCGTTTTCAGTTTTAGTAAAGTTACGTGCTAATAAATTAATTAGAGTTACTTGTGGATCTCTACTTGTAATTCAATAATGTACTTTTTTTTAAAAAAAAAACTATATTTTAGTTAAATTACCGCAGTTTTAAGGAAGTTTTCTTATTGCTATAATAAAACATGTTTCTTTTAGCATCTGGTAGATGTGAGAATCTTACCTGTGAAGAATACAGGATGGAGTTATATTATAATTGATGCTGTTTCGGTGTTTGCATATATCTCAAACCGGATTAGCTATTTTGGAGTTGTTGATATGTTCTTTGACTTTGATTTAAAGACTCTATTTTGTCATACCTATGTACTGGCTACTAAGGATCATAAAGGTGTAAACCACCAACTGTGAATATGTTGAGTTGTGTCGCACAGGAAATACCTTTTACCTTCTTTTGTTTTTACAAAAGATGTGACTAACTGGACTATTTTAAACATTTTCATTTAGAAGCGGTGAAAGTGAAAAGTACATTAATTGTGTACGTTATTTCGATTCAAAATTGACGTGTGTTTCAGAATCTTTGAAAAAAAATATTATGTCTACAATCACTACACTTCACATACACCACTATGATTCTCAGCGTTGTATATATATATATATATATATATATCATAGTATTCACGTTGCCTTAAATAGCATTACTGACATATGATATGCCTCCTTACATAATATATATACAACCCAAAGAGTCTTAAGATATTATTATAAATGCAGTACAAGTAAAACTTTTCAATGAAAATGTATTCTTTTCAATACATTTTCAAACACAATTGATGGCTATATTTTTTGTAACTGTGCATTAGAATAGAACAACATTTTAAAACTAATAGAAAGAAATAACGTTATGAAATTAGAAACATGAATTTACCTTCATCCTCTTTCACTGGCGGGGACCTCTTCTTTCTTCCAGCTTATTTCCTACCATTCTAACTTCTACAGAAATAAAACCCATAGAAACAGGTAAAAAAAAGTCTTATTGACAAGCAGAAAATAGGGAATGAATACTGATGTTCGGCGATCCTGGATAATTCTCGAAGACCTGTAATGGAAAGATAAGAAATTACTTTCTGTTACCTTCAAATCTTTTGAATTTATTAAATAAAACTCAACTTTTGTGATCACGTATATACAAAATGTGTGTCTAAATGTGTGTGTA
This sequence comes from Lepisma saccharinum, assembly GCA_022664845.1. Classification (NCBI taxonomy): domain Eukaryota; kingdom Metazoa; phylum Arthropoda; class Insecta; order Zygentoma; family Lepismatidae; genus Lepisma; species Lepisma saccharinum. The sequence goes on along the minus strand of JAGDQP010004060.1, from coordinate 49,525 downwards.
TGTTTTTATTCATTATACAAACCTACACCGTTGGACGAAATGAACCAAATTATGCAAGGAATGACTTGACCTTTCACTTGACCAGTAAAAGACCATAATCTTTCCCCAATATATACATCGACATGTTATAATCCATGGAATAACAACCAAATACCTCATGGGACCTCAAATTCATACCGTTGGACCAATCTGAACCATATTTCCCATGGGTCCTTCCCCCGACAAGAGGAATATCGTTTTCCTCAAACGGTAATTAATGGAATAAATACCAGATATATTAAGGATCCTGAAATAATATACAATCTATTTACTAAATTTCACAAAGATCGTGCACTTGACGAGAGGAAAACCGTGGACTATATAAGCTCGTACTATATGTATTGACATGCGATAATTCCTGGAATAACTACCAAAATACATTTTGGGGACTCACTCCATTCTACACCAAATTTTCATGATTCCGTTTGTCCTCGCACCAACGGACGGGCATATCAGCTAGTATATTGATCGTATAAAAATATGTATACTTAAGCAAGCACAAAAGTGCATTTTAAAATAGTTAGACACAACATAAAACATGTATTAGGGAGGTAGAATCTTCCCGGCACAACATATCTAATAAATTGTCATATAACTTAAGATAATTAGTTCGTATGGTGTTTTACTTTTCAGAACACTTATACAAATGTTTGTAGCAATTGTTGAGTGTTTTAATTCCATATGCGTGGTATCCTGCTTTCTCTTTTTATTCTTATATTTCAATGTATCCACCCAGCCAGCGTGGTGCAGCATGTTCGCTTTTTGTCGTGCATGTGGTCACGGGTTTAATTTACATGGGAGTCCATTGAACGGAGTGGTTCGGAGTCTACTTGACCAAAAACTTGTATGTACCGCCCTTAGAAGTTCACCAGCTCATTTAGGACGTTAAAAGCAGTTCCATCAATTATGGAGAGGTCCAGATGTTTTGAAACCAACCCTGATCAGACATTCTGATAAAGATATTTCTTCAGTTCTCTACCAGGTAAATATCGAAATATGTTATATTGAGGTCTTTGTGACTTTTCCCCATGTCTCTTTCATTAAATGAAGTTCATATCCAAAGATGCCATCGATAAGATATAAAAGAAATTAGACCATAGACAGCAGTAGCAGTGCAAACTAAAAATAAGTTTAAAGTACGAAAGTCCAGTATGGAAACATTAGCTACAGGCATAAAGTCGAGGAGCTTCATGTTTAACTTCCAGAAGGCATGAACAATCATATTCCTCATGTTAGCACTTCTCAAATTTTCAGTAACAAATGATTTGAGGATTTCAGAAAACTCACACAAAATTACTTTTCTCAGAACTTTTACGCGTTCGTCATTTAGTATAGTAACCTCACTTGTCCATGAATTCACATAAGCTTACATAAGTCTGTGTGAATATTATGCCCCTTCCTCCCGTAGGAATGATACAAATAAGAAATACATTTTGCTCGAAAACTTCTCTTACAATACAGTGACTATGATTAATGTATTTTCGTTTTCCAAAATGGTTCCCTGTACCTGAATGAACGGGTTTTCTTTCTTCTGAAAATTTTGCTTCACTGCGCATATTGGGTTTCTGTTACTAATGTATGTACTAGGGAGGTTCGAAATTCCGGAACTTTCCGAAATCGAAATGCTAATTTCTGTTTCCAGACAAATGCCGAAATTCCGAATTTTGGAATGACAAAATGAAAGGTGACTCATTCAAAGTTCGGCAAGGTTAAAACAGCAGTTCAAATAACTGGCAAAAAAAAAAATACAAATGTCGATATTCCGTTCATTCACTCATTGAACAAAGGTAGACAAATAGTCGGAATTTCGAAACATTCCTGAACTTTGAATGCTCCAAATTCCATAATTGATGTGGGACTTCAGAACATCCTTAGTTTGAACTGAATGTGTACAAAATACCCCATAAAATTGAAACGTTAATTGATAAGACATTGGGGAATACACTAGGATAGTCCAGAATTTATTTCAACCCCTCCTTCTCAGGATAAGATACCTTAGTAAAGGCTTTTAGCACTTTTATCAGAGATAAATTGCAGACCATCTAATGAACCTTTAACGAGCAATTTGTTGTTGGCAGACGACATCTTGAGAAATACTCCCCTAAATGATAATATTATGTTCTAACTTACCCAGCACATATGTAACTAACACCTTTGTCATATAATATATTCTAATATAAAGCTAAAAGTAAGCTAATTTCACATGAAAAGAACAGATTATATAAACTGAAGAAGAAGAAGAGATGATTACTATTTTCATATTTGAGTTTTGATATTCTTTTGATCTTTATTGTCACTTAATAACATCAAACATTTCTTTTAGTCATTGGCTAAATGGAATACATGAAGAAATGCACTTTTTTTTATTAACGGTATTAAGAGGATTTTAGGTTCTAGTTTAATAGCAAATTGTAAATTTTCTTTTTACATGAATGCAAAGAACTGCATTTCTCGAGATGCAATTACAGTTTTTATTTAGGATAAATTATCAATAATATGTTTCAATATGCTTTAAAGTATTATTATTTTAGTAATTTATTTGTGGGGTTTCATACATTATGGGAAAATTAAAGCATATCATATCCAAGCGGACAGGTTGCGTTCCAGCATTGAAAGGCGGCTCAGGCTCGACTTTTAGGCATTCAAATTGAGGCCTTGGCAACTACTTTCTTGATCTCTTTCCTAAAAAATTTACTTGTCCATGGTTTTCATCTCTAAAAGTTTTGATGAGATTACGGTAAGTCATAGTATTCAGTCCAAAATAAAGAAAATAGTCAGCTGTTTCGCTTGGAAATTGTCATGTTTTAGAAGAAGTCTGGATGCACGTATATTACTACTAACAGACATACAAAGGGATATAATTGTGTAATATGTAGCAGAAGATGATATGCATTGTCGTACGCTTGTAACTCACAAACAGTCAAAGTATACAAGTGTGATCTGGAAACTTGTGAACGAAAGAGAATCTAAGCATCTAGTTAACGGTTTCTGTGGCTGATTATTCACAATGTATAAACAAGAGAACATGGTTGCAAATTAATGAAAAGAATTGTCATAGTTAATGTCTGTTGCAGGTTCATTAACAAATAAAAATATATGTAAATTGAAATAGATTTTACAAAGAAGCGGAATTGATATAACAGTTAAACTACGTATCTATTAATTGAAGAAAAGTGTTGAGTTAAAAGAATGAACTGAATGTTGGAGAATGATTCTTATTAGTAATCATAATGTTATAGTGAGATATTCGTGTGTGGTTTAGATGGAGTCACTATAGCATACAAGAATAAGGTGACCATTCGTTCTCGATTTTCGGGGGCAGTCCCCGAAATAATACTAACGTTATTTGTTAGTACTAACGGTTGTTTCTGTCCCTGATTTTGTCCCAGATTTTCTGAAAATGTAAAATAACAATAATAATGCCACAACCCTCAATAAATATTTTGCCAACAAAACCCAGTTCCACAGTGAAAAACACATACCTAAAAACTACCGGCCGTCAAATCTAAAAGACATTCCCCACAAACACTTTTTTTTTTCAATGGCAGTAATGTATCTACAGAGAGACTATTTTCTCTCATGAATTACATAATAGCGGAGGAAAGGTCGCGTGTGAAAATTAAGTTCATTCAGGCAATGTTAGTAGTAAAAACAAGATTTCAAATGTGGTGTGTAACATTTAGTGAACAACTTGTAGAGAACCTTGAGTTACTACAGAAGATCCATTCCAGCGAGAAATACCATTAAATAAATCGAAGATCATCTAAATAATAAAAGTATTTAATATGTACTTTCTACTTGTAAAAATATGTGTCACCAGTTACGATGCTAAAATAGGATAGATAGAAAGGTCAGAATACAAAGACAGAATTTCATAAACACTACACAAATGCGGCAACATTTCGCCGAAGGTGTGTTCACATAGTAGGAGAGGAGATGGACCGAGAGGACTGATGCTATGGAGCAGCCATGTTGCCTACGTTCGTCTTTGCATTCAGACATCCAACTACCCTATGTTACCATCTTTTATACTGTTTACGTGCCCCCGAAAAGACAGTGAAAAAATGGTCACTTTATACAAGAACTATGATTAGTAGTTGTGAATATGACAAATGAAGTACATGAATAGTGAAAAAAGTTTGGTTCTATCACACGCTATATTGTTCATAAATAAACAAAGTCACCTTATACCAGCTAGAAACGTCATATATTTACAGTAACAAAAGCATACCCATAAAGACTGAAAGAAAACCTATTTGCCTGTTAATACGGTTAGTAGAATTAAAAGTACAGATCTGAATGGAGTAACATTTACAGGTGCAAGGCTCTCTCTCTCCCTCTCTTTTATATTTGCCATCTTAATATATCTCTATTATTATTTGTTGTACGATTTCCTTCTAGCGTCCAGTGGAGAGAGATTGGGGAAAGAATGCACTTACGCAGCTACATAGAAAGGATATCTGTCACTTATGATGTTCTTGGTCCTGTATACCATTTTACTCATAGTTCTCAATTATTCAAAATTATGAAGCTGTATACTTCTCTACTTTTATCTTTGCTATATGTTATCTTTATTACAGCCACAATTATTTCTGTCTTCATGCACTTCTACGCAGTTTTACAATTTCGATTTCCACTTTTTTGTAAATTCTCATTTCAATTATTATGATTAAAACTTTTACCACATAGAAAAGAAATCTACATATCTTAGATTTTGTGTTGTATAAAAGCAATTTTTGAAGTTCAAAACATTATTATATGTTTTCTACTTTAGACGGTGAAGAAGAATACGCAGAAAATGAAGCTTGAAACGTCAGAAAAACTTTTAAACAAAAATAACCATGAGATATATAGATGATGTTCTAATTTTGCAGAGAATTAAAAGTGTAAAATATTCTATATTTACAGATGGTATCGTTCTCTAATTCAGATTATTTTACCCTATATAAAAATAATTATCTCAATTAGGTGACTACGCCGTATTTAGATATAGAATATTTTATAAGTTTAGTTCTTCATACGCAAGAAAATGCAATGATTTGAATTAAAATTATTTATAAACAAGGAACATAAAATTTGACCCTCTGTTGCTTTCCTAATTTTTACTATTGTGACTGAATTTAACTTTATACTTTTGGTTTTAATGGATATTTTGAATGAGTATAATAGAATGTATATTTCACTAACAATTTAATTTTTCATTAAATAAAAATAAAAATTTTATGACCCGATGTTAGAAATACAATTTATTATTTAATTTAATTGTCCGCCTGATATTTACATGATTTTCTTTTTACAATTCGAAAATACTTAATTACAATTCGACAAACACCGCACCCTCTGAAGTCATGCACCCTCTCAAGCACCTCACCCTCTTAAGAAAAGCAAACGTCACTTAACTCTGGAAATAATCTTACCTCATCCATCGGCGTGGTAATCTCGTCGTGTCAGTTTATATTCAAAGATCTTCCCACCGTCGGTGTGCGAAGTCTCCTGCGGATCCAACTCCTCCAACTGGAAACAAACATGTCAAATATAAAATCTGAGCTCTCAGAAAATGTAATTTTATATATCTCATTATATTAGATAGTTTATTTAACATAAGATGGGTAATTTTCGGAAGTTAAAGGTAATACTAAAAATATAAACTAAAACCACTTCTATACATTAGAAAAAAGAGAAAGCATGATACATCTGATAACTTTCGCTGAAACTGTTAACACACAAAATAATATTTTCTTGAATTCAAAAATAATAACTATTTGACTTATACCAATGAGTTAGTGGTAAAGATAGTTTTTTTCTCTAATCAACACGTGGGAGGCGGTACACATGGCATATACCGACTATATTGAATGAGGTTTCAGAAGTTTTTCCTCAGTATTACGTCGTAAAAGGAACATTCAAACCTTCTATTTCTGACCTTTTATGAAAGGCTGTACCGTCCAATCTTATACATTTCCATAGCCATAGGGAAGGAATGACTGAGGTAGTGGTCAAGATGCCTATTGAAGATATAATCGCAGCATTCACTCGATGTGACTGAGAAAAACGTCAGAATGACCGGTGAGAACGGGTCTCGAACTACCTATTGAACGCTTATCCAAGTCCTATAGGTAAAATGGAATTTTAGACTACACGAACTTGGTAAGTATTACCAAGGAATAACTGCAATATGGGAGCTACTTTTCCCATCCTTTTCCTCAGAAGAGTGATGGCCGAAGAACACGATTCCACAGACTTATTCAATAGACGCGTGTATAGTTCTTAAAATGTAAATTAAAAATATAACACGAGAAATTTTTAATTCGGCGGTAAACTATGATTTATGTATCACCGGGAAATTGGTACGATGTCATTATTTAGTACAAGAGACTCTTTCTTCACCATTAAAATTAAGGAACGATTTCCTGACGTATTCATGTTTTTAGCTGCCATTTTCGCCCTAATCAAGTTTCTAAGGTTCGGACCTAGAGTGTGGACCCACAGACAAACACTCAATGCCACTCGCCAAGAAAGCAATTCTTTTGCAACACAAGACCGAACATTATGTTTGTTCTAGTAGTCTTACACATGGAGTTTGAAGTTGTGTATGACCACGAAAAAAGTTACAGGAAAAAAAAAACGGTTTTGGAGTTTCTTGACACTCAAGTCTTATATATCTACGCCGTCATAACTTGTATACTGAGCATGCAACGAGAAAATCCAATGTCCTAGTTTGTGATAAAGTTGTCGTGAGTCAATTTGGCTGCTGTGGGGATGGCACCTCATTCGGTATCAAAGTTTCGTATCTAATAGTCATATTTGTATTGAAGGATAGATGGGATTTATCCTTATCTGCAAATAAATAAATTCTTCCTTTGTTATGTTTTCCGAAATTCTCTCTAGAGCGCCTGGGATTCGAACTAAAGTATAATACTGGATTCTGTGGTCTAAAAATAAAATTGCTCTCTGGATATTGCATCACGTCGAACACTTCTGTTACCGCATAATTCCATGTCATACCAATTCTAGACTCTAGTGAATGCAGAAACAGATTTGTATTGATGTTCTCCATAAAACATCCAAACTGAGCCATACGCAAAATCTGAAAATAGATTTCACTGTCACCTTTCTGTAAAGACTTTCTCCAGAAGATTGGACTATACTAACCTGAACTGATTACCAGCCTTACCGTTATTTTTCAGTCACGTTCCAGTGTATATTTTCATTCCATCTTTAAATCATAATTGTACGAAAGCGAAAGATATCAGGTAAAATTCAAACATATAATAAATGCGTTTTGAAAAGTATTTAAATGCAATGTTATGTACGATCAGTAAAAATTACGATTTTGAGTTAATTGTTGAATTGTGTAGGTATAGGTGTGCTCTAAGCCACGTGCAAACCGTCCTGAACAAAAACAAACAGAGTCGGTATAAATCGAGTTTAAAGAAAATGCATAGACAGAAGTAACGAACTGGGTCCACGGAGAAAAGACAGGTCACACACTCAGTCCTGCCAGTTCTCGCGTGCTCTGCGAACTTAGTGCGTGCTTTTAATTCATTTGCTTCAAATTATAGCTCCTTGTAGTGTTAATAAGTTATTATTAGTGCTGTGGAGTGGTCGGTATAATGGTTGAAAGTGACAGAGAGAGTGAATCGCCGGGCATAAGTGGTGCATCTTCTAGGAAAAGACCCAAGTTATGAAGTATTTTTGAAGGTGATAAGGAATACTACACATGAAACGGGTGATGACTGTCATTGCTCGCGTTTTAAATGTTTTGAAAATGTCACTGACGTTGAAAGAGATGCCCTGATTAGAGAGTTTAACAAACTAGCTTATCGAAATGCACAAAACAACTACTTATCTGGCCTAATTTATGTGAAACTAGTGCAGCGTCGTTGTCCTAGACAAGAAGAGGAGGCCGCCAGCCTTAACGATTTTGCATATTTTACAAAGTTTGCGTTCTTAGAGAAACTGAATTGGCAGAGACTTTAAAGGATTTCAGGTTATATTTGGTGTCACAGCACGATGGCTGCATACGATAAAAACTTCGCTTGGACAAAGTGAAAACGAGGTAAGCCTCCCATAGAGAACGAGGTAAGCAAGCAGTACCTCAAAGTACTTATGATGCTTTAGACGCATTCTTTTCATCACTGAAAGGGCGAAGAGCTCATTACAGCTTGAAAGATACCACTAAAATTTACCTTCCGGAAACCCTTAACAATAAAAAAATACTTGAAATGTTTTGTGAGAAAAACCCAGGTATTGAAGTATCGGCTGAAACATTTAGAATTTGCTTGGTAATCACATTTAACATAGGGTTTGGGTACTCTCGAACAGATACATCTAGTACCTGTGACTCTCATAAAGCAAAAGAGACAAACCTAGAAAAAATTAAGCTTAATCCTTTTTCAGCAGAAGAAATTAAGAGACTTGATGATGAAATTAAGCCATTGCATTTTGAAATGGTGTTGCATAAGAAAAAGTTATAAACTGAAAAAGGCAAGCGAGACGAAATTCAAGACGCCACAAAGATTTTGCGGTCATAACCATTTGACTTCCGTAAACATCTTCCAGTTCAATCTTTCCGCTAATGGTGTTTATTATAGACGACAACTAACCTTCTATTCATTCAATATTCATATTTCGTACAGTGACCGGTCAACTTTCTTCACGTACGACGAAACATCGGGGGAAAAAGGGGGCAGATGTTGTCTCAATGCTTCACCACTATGTTACACATGTATTGAGTTAGGAGGTTTGTGAGTTACACATTTTGGTGAATCGTGCAGTGGACAAAATAAAAACTTCACTGTAATAAGGGTCCTGCACTATACACCTGTTGTTTTGAAAAGGTTTGAGACAGTTGTCGTCACATACCCAATAAGAAGACACTCTTACATGAAGTATGACAAAAATATGGGCATTATCAATCAACGATACCCTGTTGAAACCTCTGAAGACTGGAGAGAAGCGATAAGAAGTTCAAGAGTTAAACCTTGGTCATTTGGTGTTATTGAATGCAAATCGGAAACATTTCAAGCTCGGAGAGAGGCTCTTGAAAAGTTATACACAAAGAAGTTTGTTGATGCTACTAGGCCAATCAAACAGCTAAGAATAAAATCACAGAACACTCAGACTGTACAACACAAAGATAGTTACTCAGGGCCATACAACTCAATAGTTATCGTAAAAAGGGGTAAAAAGACTGTAAAGAAGGGTGAAAAGCAGAGGGTCAGACTGACACACCTCAACATTTGCAGAAAGATAAAACACGAAACGCCTATGAAAATCTCATCCCACTGAAGCCTGTTTAATTTAATGATTCAACATTTGAAGCAGTTTCGCCGACAAGATGCGTAGGAGTTTTTCAGCAATCTTCCTGTATCTTCCACCGCAGATCAAGACAGTGAAAGTGACAATGAATTTTAAAGGTAATAATTTTTCAATATCTTGCTAATTTAGTATTGTACCATTACCTAATCCTCTTAAAATCACTGCACCATTTCTCTGTAGTTATTCATAACTTTTATGCAAGACTGGATTACTACTATTCTTTTTTAAAAAACGCTTTTCTAAAAACAATAATCTTTTTATTGGCTACATTTAATATAAACATCTGTAGTAAAGAAAGACACAAACCCCACTTTGGAAACTCAAAAAAAGGTGTCTTTTTTAAAAGAACTTTGCAGTTTCCAAAACCGGAGACATTTCATAAAAACAAAAATGCCTGCAAAAAAATTTGTAACTTATTTGCACAAAATGATTGTACTTGTAACCAAACAAGAAAGAATATGTTAGTTTAAAACAATATCTTCTTAATCATAGATTACTTTGAATGGTATTTTACTTTTCTGCAGAATCCTGATTAAACAAACAAAAAGAAGACTTTATTTTATTAAACTTCTTAATAAAAGAATAATAGAAGACTATAGGATTAATAAAACAGTAAACAACGTTCCAACCCAATGCTTTTTTTTGTTAATCCTATAGTACAGAGAAATAACGAACAAAGTCCATGTAATAATTTTAGAACATTTTTATTTCCTGAAATGCTAATTATTGAAAAAATAATATAATTTGTCGGCACTTGTTAAGAAAGGGTTTTATTTTCATTATTAAAAAAAAACTTTTTATATCAGTTCATTAATAAAGACACATATACGGTCCGTAAACTTTAAAAATGTTCTCCTGAAAAGTTTGCTGTATGTGAATGATCGTTCTTTCTCTGTACCCTTCAAAAATGAAATGTTGAATGAAGTTTGAGTATTGTTACTATTGGTATAATGTTCCTACGGAAGTATTCGAATATCGTATGATTTCTAGAATCTTGGAGCGTCTAACATAATTGAATATAATGAAATCTGAATGAGATAAAACTTCTCTATTTATTGACTTACTATAGGAGATCTTGCGTTGTATAATGTATGTCAGTCTTGTGCTGCTTAATGCATGTGAGAAAGCAAACGAATAACATCTTAATTGTTCGAAGCCACTAACTGCACATAACCTTATCCTGCGCACTAATCGTCATCTAATGCATATAAAAGTGGAACAATTTTGAGGCCACTTAACATTATACTTGCTTACTATACCAACCAAAAATAGTTTATAATAGCCACCTAACAGATAACTGCAACGCCGGGTTTCCACAAAAAAAGTAACAACTTCTTTTTGTTCGTACTTATAATTTATAAATATTTCCTCCCCTTTCCTTCCTTTTGTATTTTTCAACATTTTTCATAATTTTCAACATTGTACGCATTTCCCGAAAATAAGTTAAACAATTTAAAGTTAGATAATTATTCTTTTCTTTAATTACACACATAACAAAGATCAAAAATGCAACATGTTATCAAGCAGCATTGACCTGAGGAGTAAAGTATACACATTATTATGATTTTCCTAAGAGAAAAATCAACGAAGGAGGCTTCATAGCTCCAAAACAGGATCAATGAGCTTTCACAGTTTCGAATTTTAGTCTATATCAGTGCAGAGGACATAAAAGGACTAGTAAAACAGAATATAGTTAGGAGTGGCGCGATAGAGCAGTCGGTAGAGTGACGGACTATAAACAAAACTGAAGATCCTAGGTTCGAGCCCCAGTCCAGAAATTAGAAATCTTTTTCCGCCACTGGCTTGATGCTTAACAAGACAAGTTTGTTGTAAGTTTGGCTTGCAAAGATTGTAGAAAATTCCGCATGTGTCAACAATGTGCAAACTTGCAATATCAAACCTCGTACAAACTTATTACAAGTTTGGGTACTATCTGGGGTATTTCGACATGTATTCCACTAGAAAGTTTAATTACATCTTTCTAAAAATCATTTACATTTGTTTACCTAATACTATCCATATTTGAATGTGATTAAAGAACATGTAAAATAAAACGTTGGAAAAATGTTCTGAAATTTGAAGACAAGGAAAGGTATCCTGTGAATACAGGTGTAAATACAGAGAAAAATGTCACAAATTAAATAATTACAGAAGGGGATAGAATTCGATGAAAATACTTTGCTTAGAAAGATCCGGCGAGAAGCTGAAGCATCGAAAAATGAATTAAATGAGATGGGTAGAAATATTTACAATGCTTTAAGAAATAAAATCCTATGGGTAATCAACGTACCAGTTCTATGGCAGATAATCTTTGATAAACACATTTGTATTTTGGGGCTATTTTAGTAAGTAATGACTTCAGTCCGTCTCGAGTCCATTAGTTGTTAAGTTTCTAAAATCCACAAACATCCATACCCCGGCCGAGTCGAACCAGGAACCTTGGGGATGCTGACATGACGCCTCGGACAACATGACCACCGTGGTCGGCAGTTCTGTGGCAGAGACTAGCATATATCAAGGTTCAGAGAATACACAGTAACGAAATAGAGGATCTATATAATACAATGAAACCTAATACAATGAATGCAAGTCGCCTAAGGTATATATAAAGAGACGAAAAACAAGAGTAAGGGGAAATTAATATAAAAGCGAATGAAATTTTGAGTTTCTTCTGAGAATATTTTATATCAAGATACATAGAAGTATTTGATAATGTTAAATTAATGAACATTTGTAAACTTTCACATTGAAACAATTTTCTTCAGCATAAAAGTGAAAAAAAGGCGTAATAGTCTACATGGCCCTCAACGCCGAAGAAGAAACCTGAGGACAAATGAGAAACTGCGGAAGTAATTACCGAGACACAAACTAATTAGAATTATCAAGGAAGTTATTTCCACTTCCAGTACTGAAGAATACATATATTTTTCTCAGCTCAAAGAACGGAAAATAATAATTTTGTCATCATAATCATTCTGCTAAGCAGTTTCAACCTGGGGATCAGTCTGCTGTTTCGAAAAGCCTCTCCGTTTTCTTGTATTCTTCAAAGTTCCAAATCTTCTGTTGTTTTCCACTCCCATCTTCTACATCTAACTGGTTGCCTCTCCTTTCTCTATCTGTCTCTCGGTCTTCCTATTGGTGGTCTCATTCCATCCATTTTTTCAGTTTAATACTTTCGTTGGTAACTTTTCTTCATTCATCTTTTTAACATGTCAACACCATTTGAGCTTGACTCTCAACATATTCCTCAAAAATCTGTTCATTACATGTACCTTAATTGCGTCTCACTGTTTCATCATTCGACTCATTCATTACTATTGCTACAAAAGATGTTTCATATATTACCATTTTATATTTTGGTGGGACATCTCCATTTCATATTAATGCTGTTACTACTTGGTAGAAAAACACAACTTGCTGTCCTTTCTTATCTGTTTCTTCTTTATTTGTGCCTGATACCTCTAATATGAAGATCAAGTTTTTAAACGCTTCTTTAGTTCTCTGAAAACTTTAGTTAAACACAATAGCGATGGAAAAGTAAACTTCACTATATAGTATATGAAGATATATTCATTTAAACTCACCTGCGAAGCAAAATGACGTGAAAAGATCAATGAATTTAAACCAACTCCTTCGGCGTTCTGCAATGTAAACGGAACAGAGGGACTATAAGTAACACACAAAAATATTTGTTACACATCTGATTTAACGTGAAAGAAATGGGAGAGCGCCGTTATTACTTTGGAGAAATTTACTACATGAGTGAATTTATGTTGCATCCCTACATTTGGATGCGTGTAAGCTTTCACTTGAATCGAAAAATCAATTGGGAACTTTAACATTGAAATATTTTCATTATGCTACTTAACATCACTTGTATTATTATTATTATTATTCTCTGATATGAATGGGTTATGAATCTCCTGATCTCATTTTTTTTGTTTTTTTTAAACTGTTCTTGTATCGTACAGGGATGCGCGCAGGAGTAGGAGATTTTGAAAAACCCGTAATGCACAGTAATAATATATATATTGTTACATAATTCTGGACAGAAAAAGGTATATGTACGCCATTGACAAAAATGAAAGAAAAGAAAAAGAAAACAACTCACGTTTTAAAAATAACGTCCTCTAAATGGCGTCCCTCCCTGAGGTGCCATTCCTGCTTTCGGTTATGGACGTTTCTCATAACTTTCTGCAGTACCTCTGCAGTGATAGATCGAATCTCTTCACATATCGCAGCCTTTAGTACATCCAGAGTATGAGGACTAGTAGCAAACAGATGATACCCTCATAAAAAGAAATCACACATCGTCAGATCTGGCGATCTTGTCGGTCAGTTCATATCGCCATTTCTGGACATGATACGCCTTCCAAAAAGGTCTCGTAAAGCGAAGATTGAAATCTTCGCTGTGTGAGCTGTAGCTCTGTCTCGATGAAACTATGTGGATTCATTCACTGCATGCTTATGTAGTTTATTCTTGAAAAACGTTTCAATCGTGTTCACGTACCGTTGTGACATTACAGAAACTGCCCACCCGTGCAGCTTTACAACTATCATTGTTTTTTGTAATATACTTTCATCGCGAAAGCGCGCTGCTCCCTTGAGAACTGCCCCCTATCAATTGAAATGGTATCGTCGACGCTACATTATTATGGTCTCACAGCGTTGCCAAATTTCACAATGACCTTGTATTACGCGATTCAAAATCTCCCACTCCCGCGTGTCACCCTGTACATTCAACTTCGTAGTTGTAATAGTGACTTATGGCATTTAGCTATCGTAAATTGATAATCAGTGTTTTCAAGGTGAAAAGCGAAATGAATGAAACTAGAAAGAAATGTAAGGCAAGAACACGGCTAATTTTTACTTGTAGTGTTTTCAGTAAATTAACCATGATTTTATCTCACCCTAATTTCGTTTTACTTCTTAAAATAACAGATACGCGAAATAGATGCCGTTCACTATTACAGCTTCTGTATTGAGTGGACTAAGAAAGATAGCCAAGTAATGTTTCAGACCTCATTACATACCCATTATTGAAGAATATAAGAGAATAAATTTGGTATTCTTGACGAACAGTTAAAGATCCTGCTTTTTCCTCATATGTGAACAGTTTGTACAAAAAGAACCAGCGCGTATTCTACTTGCCCTAAATTTGGAACTTTAGTATTATTAGGGGGAAAACGAAGTCGATTAGGAAGGAAAAGAATTCATCTATTTTCATATCTGAACCCAAAATCAGTATCTGGGTATAAGGAACGTAACTCCATTGTAACGTTACGGGAAATATGTAGATTTATATTTTTCTGGCATTCAAGTTCCGAAATATCAGCACATAATTATATAACTGTGCTGAGACAGTAACACAAATGAAAAAAAAATATGCAAATTCAAGAAATGCTAATGCACGGTGCTACTTTCAGATTAAAGTATTTAGAATGTAAGTTTTAAATACATATTTAAATTACATTCCTAATGAATAGAAATTACTAAATAAAATCTATTATAATAATATCACTTGATAAGAATTACGTATATCTAATGAGTAATATCTAACAATACATTTATCTACTTTCATACTATATTCTTCTAAGCAACAGTCACATTGCTACTGCAATAAGAAATACTTCTACACAACCATCGGATTACGATTAAGTATTTAGAAATCATTGATGATTTACGGTAATTTAAAACTGTAATATATATATATATATATATATATTCTTTGGATAAGCATTTACCATGTTTATGTTTATAAATAATACTAATACGTGATTTGAAATGATGATGTCTTCCGTTGGTCGTCGAGAAAAGTAAAAACGTAAGAACTATATTCAAAATAAAGAGTATATTTCCAATCAAGATTAGTAAACAAGTGTGGATAAAGGTTAGAGTTGAGCGAAAGGGTAGAAATTATGAGAAACATAGAAAATGAGGAGTTACTAAGTTAAATAGTGTAAACACAAAGGATGCAGAATGTATATAAAAGAGAAAGAAATAAGAAGTACATGCAATTATTGAAGAAGATAATTGATATTTGAGAGTGAAAAACGAAGATTAAGAAAACGAGCAACACATAAAAAGTACTAATGAGAAAAAATATACAAAACGCAAAGATAATCGAAGGACAGGGCTTGCATTGAAGGTCTTGTTACTATCGACAGAATACTAAAAAATGATAAAATGAAGCATGAAAAGAAATGATAATGATGGAGATGCAAAAAGAAGACGAAACTCCTTTTCTATGCAACATTTTAGAAGATAAATAAAAGTTTTCTTTATAGAATATTACACTATTTGAACCTGAAATGTATTTTACAAAGGATTGATGAAGTTACAAAGCTAAACAGTACACGATACCTGCTAAGGAGGAGGCATTAAAGTAAATTATAAAGATGGAATCATATTTTAGATAAACACGGGATCATATAACAGTTGAATGAGTGTAAGTCAGTTCCTGGATGTCATTTTTAAAAAATATCAATGTCTTGTTCTCAGCTCAATGGTAAAGCAAACGCTTGGCAAGCGGGAGACCTGAGTTTGCTTCACAGTTAGTTAAATGTCAAATTTTTCTTACATGTTTTGAACTTGTTGATACAGAGAGTCTTTCTTTGCTTTACGAAAAAAAAGTTACAATTAAAAGATGGATCTTTTACTGGAATCAACAATGTTCTCACAAAATTAATTTGTGAAAACTACATAACACATTAGAGTTTTAAAAGTTAATTTGTTGGTATTTCTTTATTCCTTTTATCTAAGAGATATTTTCTGTTCATTAACAAAATAAATAAATAAACAAATGTATGCTGTTGCAGTATCTTGATTTTTATTTAGGTCTGTTCTCAAGTATTGTATTATGAGGTTTCACGTTAGCAATAAAGCATACTTACAATATTGAAGTTATGCGTAATCTCTGCTACTGTTGGCTGCTTCTTGTCTCCTTGCCTTAAAACGAAACTTCATTGGAGTACATAGTTTCTTGTACGTCTCAAGTGTTTATAGCCTTCCTTGTTTGTTTTAATGGTTAAAATAGTCAATAAACAATAACCAATGAAGAATATACTTACCATTGCGCTTCAAACGAAATAAATCATTTTGTTTTAAACTGAAAACAATTAGAAACAAACAGGAAACAAAGACAGAAATATCATTCGTAGCTGTAGGATTCGACCAACGGATTCTTCAGTGTGCCGTATAAAAGTAAATTGCAAGCTAACTGTTGTAAATCATTTTTAACTATATAGGTATTATTTTTGTGTGTGTGTGTCTGATTTTCTCATACATCTTTAACAGCTATACAATTCACAGAAAGATTACTAACATTAAAACATAAGCTCTGGAAGCATCTTTATGAACAATGTTTTGCTGGTGTAGCTTGCACTCGAACGCGCCTTACGTTTTATTTTCTGCATTAGACATACCTTTCTTCGTTTAAAACTAACAGTTACCACGATGAACAAAACATTTTACCCTAACAACTGTTCCGAACATCAGTTAGAACTCTAGTTTAGAGTATCGGTAACATAGAAGAATATTCTATTATATTTCTTCAAAAAAGATCTAAAGTTCTATGTATTTAACAACTGTATACGTGTCGTGCATATAAATTACGAGGGTGTACATACACACACAGACGCAGTTTTTGAGTCATGGCTTCTGTAACCTATCACTTCAAAATAATAAAAACGGCTTTCAAAGCGTACACATTTTTTTGTAAATATATAGTGTAGTGAAGAAGTATGCTTTCTCTCAGATACAATTTAGCATTGCTAGAAATGTTATTATTTAAACTTAAATATCTAATCTATATACTCTGCAAATCGCAAATCGTTACTCCTTTTCTGAACTATGGAGATGGAATGATACGCACAACTGGATGTGTGGGTCCCGGCTTTCTTATACCGAAAATATTGAGAAAATTTTCTATGAAAATAATAATATTCTCTGATAGGTAGGCTTGATCTTATCTACACCTATTTATTAATCCTCCAACAACACAGTTATGCTGTTTATACGGATGAGTTCGAATTATTAGACTCAATCCAGAAAACTTCTCTTCCTATCTAATTACAAAGTCTATAGCATCTAATATTACGGTCAAACTACTAATATTTTATCATGCACTTGTGAACATTACAACGAAAGTACTTTATTACTCTTGAACCGAGATGGAGCATTCTGCAGATCATGCTTGAGTTTTAAATAACTATTGTGTTTTCTGCGCCAACAAATTAGCAGTGTAACTCGCTGTTCTTTACAATTGTATGAGGATACGATATTTATAATGTTAAACAATTGTAGTTGATCATTTTAAAGTGATTTTACCGTATTTTTTTGTTTCCATATATTTTTCTATGAAATTCTGTAAGTTCGACATAATGTAAAACGCAAAGGTGAAATTGTGAACGGTCTTCTGGATGAAGAAAGATATACACAAAAACTAATTTCTTGTAGAATGATTGCATGCAAAAGATATGGACGAAGAATCTTTGTTGCGTTGAGATAGAAGCAAATAAATCAGCAAGCCACGGTTGGAAGGAGTGAGCGAAACGCGAGCTCTCCTCCAATAAGCATTAAAAAACTCAAAACTTTGGCTCTGAGGAAGAGAAAAGCCACTTTCAAAGACTTAGGCTTAGGTTATGGTACAGGAATTACTCCTGAGGGTGTTACAGGAACTCTTTGTTTAGGAGGCAAAAAGTCATACCGACCAAGGGAGAAGGGACAAAATACTCCACACAGGGTAAGGAAGTATCTAGACGGTCTCGGATACTCCAACTTTGCAAAGAAGCGTCTCCAGTGGGCACAAGGACTTAAACCACTTAAACAATGAATGATAATATATTTTACTATATCTGATAAATGTTGACGATATGTTAGGCGTTGACCTGGGGAGATATTCAAGTTGTACTGTGTAACTCATCCGATGTCAATCAGGGTTTAGGGTGTAACGTCTGCCTTCGGACCTAAGAGACTTTATATAGTAGAGGGCAATCCAGCAAGACATACACTAAACGTCCTTCAATAGCAAGTAGTCCCACAGATCGTAGCCTGATTTGGTAACAACCCATACAACTTATGCATGATGGAGCGCCCTGCAAGAAGCTTAAGTGTCAAAAATTATTACTAATGTTGGAAAGCATACGTGAGATGTATAAAAATGAGCAAGGAATTCAATAACAGTAATCAAAATTAATTTAGAACATATGCCGATGCAATTTTGTAACAAAAATACAATTTAAGAAAAATGAATACTGAGTCTAATTGAACACATCTGTAGAAGGTTGCAATTTAGATTGGACAGAAGTGAATATCCGCAAGGGTCTAGTCAAGAAACCGTCTTGGATCTGGCTGAACATGAAAAGAAGCTGAACTAAATGACATATAGTTTCAAATAATGTACTTCTTTGAACGGAATATAATTTTCTTGATCATAAATTTTTAGACCTATTATGTTTTTTTTAGGTAAAACAAAAAAATTCAAGTTTGCATGACAAGCAAAAGTGGTTAACACACATAGCTCAAGATAAACTGACAAGTACATGATGTATGATTACAATATTTCAACTACGTTACGCTCGATTTCATAAAACTGACTATTAATCAATACAGCATTATTCTTGTTTCAGTGGAGAAGTTGCTTCATATTTCGTCCTGATTCCATTTTAACAATCAGTCATCTGTTAAAATGTTTTTTCTTGATCTTCCGTTGCTAAAAGAAACTGCATTTTGTTCTTAAATTAACCTTACAATGAAATACAGGAATACCAACATTATTACCTTTTTCTTTTATCTTATCCTTTAAATATGAAGATTTGGTATGTAGACTACCAATTATTGTTTCTTTTACAACATATAGCTGTGATATATTATTATTAGTGAAGAGGATTTTGGTAGCTACAATATTTACCTTATACGAGTACATTTGTTACTCCCTCTAGTCAAAAGTCACCCTTATATTTGCGAGTTTGGAAAATCCTTTCCGTGTCCTTCACATTCTCATTCTTCTTTTTTGCTTTCTTTGGCGTCCCCGTCCTTACTTTCATTTCTTTCCCCGTCTCGTCATCCAAACTTGCGTATGAATACATTTGTTTTTCATCACAATGTATATATTTATTAAATTATGTAAAATAACATTCTTTCTGCTCTTCCAAAGAGAAACTCACAATATTTTTAAAAAAAAAAAGGGTTCACATAACCCTAATTATGTTCTCACACGTTCAAGATTCTGAAGACATTCTCTTGAAATCAAACGAACATATCGCCAGCTGTTCTGTCGTTATGAAATCCTTTTAACATGTTACCAAAATAAACTGGTTCGGTCCTATCAGGCTAACAACAAAGAAGTAAATACAATATACTTTCATGGTACTTACCTTGTGGCTTCCTATTGTTGTTTATTACCTTTACTTATCAAAACAAGCTATGATCTCATGAGGATATTCTTGAAAGTTAGATTTGAAAGTAGAATAGGATGCAGTTATAAAATGGTATGTACGTATCTTTTAACTCCTTATTTCAAATCTGAAAAATGAATTTAAAATAGAACATCGGAAATAAGAAAGTGGTGACAGGCTAAATGTATTATTATTATTATTATTATTATTATTATTATTATTATCTGTCTGGTATTCAACAGAACTCATACAAATTCTAAAGAAGAAAAACTTAGATCACAAGAAATACAAAACCAGTGGTGAATGTGGTGACTATATTGCATTCTCGACTATGCGAAAGAAATTTAAGTGCTTAATACAACATGATAAGCAGAAACATAATATAAGAAGTGAAAATTACTTAATAAATGAGCCTCAAAAGTTTTGGAAAGATGTACAACACTCCATGAACAACTCGACTAATATATCTGGAATCGAAGTTAATAACACTATTATTACGCAACATGAAATAAGGTCTCGTCGACGACTGCTCCAGACGTCGTGCAGTGACGACTGCTCCAGTAGTCGTCATGTTTTAACTAAACGTGTAAAAATAAGAAAACCTTCCATCGCTTGGTGACAAAAACAAACCAATTTAGCAGTCATGATCTTGTACGTAACTGTCACCATAAATATGTTCATTGCGTCACTTCGTTTAGTAGAGATGTCTTATGTTTGAGCGGCAAGTTCGTACTTCCTGCTAGTTTCGTGGTTTTGTTACTAAAAAGTGTTAAGCAAGTGAACATTAAAAAATGGTGTCGTGCCAAAACGCCCTGCTTGGGGAATTCATTGTTTTTAGTGCCAAAACACCCTTCGCGGAAGAGCAGATCTTATCAGTTCAGAAATACCCTGCAGATGCGTGCCAAAACGCCCTTTCACCTTCCCAGACGGCCAGGTGTTCGTGATTGCTAAGCAACAACACAAACATGGTTGGGGTATATCAGGGCTGTAAAATTATGTTGAGGCTTTATATTATTCGCATCGGCAAAGTATGTACGAGGTCTCATAATTCACGTTGGTAAGTAATAAGTGTTTCTTTATATGTATATCTATTACCTTTATAAGTCGTAGTACATTTTAAATGTCCTGTCTCGAAAAGCCAAATAGCTGGCAAGATTGTGGAATGGTCAGTTTGACCTAAAGAGTCTAACAGCTTAGCCAGATTGTGGAAATATAGCAATTAAAATGTAATGTTTCTTTATATATATCTATTACCTTTATATTTTAAATATCCTGTCTTGAAAAGGCAAACAGTTCAAAATCAAATTCGTTTCGTTTCAGAACGTGTGTTTTGCTGATATGGAATCAGTGGAGTACGTCGAAGGCAACAAAGGAGAAAAGATTGCTTTTGTTAGGTGGACATAGGTACAACTTAAACACGAAAAGAACGAATGGATAAAAATACTGGTTGTGCGTCAATAAATATAAAAAGGACAATGCATGCAGAGGTAGCGTGACCTTAGGTGAAGGTGATGTTATTTTATCAGCTAATCCACATAAATGTATTGCTGACATGGCGAAGGTAGAGGTTCTGAAATGCAAAGTCAATTGTAAGAAGCGAGCCAGGGAAGAGTTTACATGCGCCCCAATGATCTTTGAAGAAGAGTTTGCAGAGGTGACCAACATGGGACTTGACTTTGTGTGCACAATGCCAACGCTCATTGGATATAAGTCGAGCATGTACAGGGCACGAAGAAAAGCATTGGGAGTACCACTTAACGTCAACTCAGTAAATGATATTGTATTTCTAGAACACATCGCGAGATTTACAAATGGAGATAGTTTCATTCTGAACGATATGTACCTCACTTCTAACAACCGAACTGTTCTTTGGCAGTAAAATGGGTCTTGAATGTTTAGTGAGCAGTGACCTTCTAATTGGAGACGGCACATTCAAACGTTATCCGAAATACTTTGCGCAAATCTCCACAATCCATGCAGAGGTACAGGGGTTAGTTAGGCCAGCTGTGTACTGCCTCCTTCCTTCCAAAACCAGACACTTACGTTCAACTTTTCTCATTTCTGAAGTCGCACATTCCGGCGTGGAAACCCAAGACCATGATTGTCGACTTCTAACTCTCAACTGTAGCGACCCTCCGACAACAATTTCCTGAGTGCAAGTTGCATGGGTGTAACTTTCACTTCAACCAGTGTTTATGGAGAAAGGTGCAGGACCTCGGCATGGCAATTATGTACATGATAATGAAGAAATTAGAATGCACATTCGCATGGTAGCGTTCCGGTGGACGTTGAGGAGGGTTCGCTAACCATCATGGAGACGTCGTCAATGCCAACAATTGACAAAGTTACACAGTTCAACGACTACGTTGTGCAGAACTGGTTAGAAAATGAAAATATCGGATATATGTGGAACTGTTTTGGGCTACACCATAGGACAATGAATTCGGCAGAAAGCTGGCATAACCGGCTAAACCGAAGAATAGGGAAAAGTCCCCCAAATGCTATAGAATTAGCTAAAGTATTAAAGGAAGATTCAAGCCATTACGACACATTGCAAATGAGGGCGGAATTACACTTGGATACCAAGAGAAGGAAAAGTAAATATGTTAATTTAGATAAGAGTATTGCTAGCGCCATTCGCCAATACCCTGCAGACAAAGACATGAGAAGGCTGTTGAGGTATCTAAGTTACGTGGCAAGGTTCGAGTAGTGTATCCCGCAAATTTGACAATAGCGTATACATCATAGTAGAACTTCTGTGACGAAATGCTCTCCGCAACAATGAAAGCAGTCGCGTATACATCATAGTAAAACTTATGTGACGAGTTGCTCTCCGCAACAATAAAATCAATAACAGGGCTTCTTTAGAAGCCGCCTAGGAATATGGTTGGGTGGTATGTGAAGTAAAGTATTTCAACTCATATTCTCCATATCACTGGGTGTTCCTGTAAGGTTCCTAGATTGGAAAAGTGAAAGGGCGTTTTGGCACGCATCTGCAGGGTGTTTGTGAACTGATAAGATCTGCTCTTCCGTGAAGGGCGTTTTGGCACTAACTCTAAAAAATAAGCATTGAAGTTTTAGGTATAAGTACCTGATGTTTACATGTCCATAAAATGTCTCTTTAAGGATCAAATTAAGTATCAGATTATGTTTGCGTGCCTTGACTGCTACTTTCTCTGCATTGTGGGGTGACGACTACTGGTGCAAGTCAAATATACTTTGTACCAATGCTCGTCACGGGTGACGAATACTGGTCCAAAACTGATACTCAAGTTTTTTACTCCAGAAAGTGATAAATTTAATTTAATGTGATGCCAAATTTATTATAAAAATTTCATGGTGATAACCTCACTCTGTCCACTAGTCATCATGGGTGACGAGTACTGGTACATCGTAGTGGCCACTACTGGTTCAGAATGTAAATGAATAAAAGACAGGCTTAGTCTTATTACTCGATTGAAATAAAAATGCGATTGATGTTTCAAACTAAACAGTGGTAAGAAAGTCTGTCACGTTCTTCATCCATCCACGTTAAATAGTTCGAATTTATACAAATGAAACGTTTCAAGAATCAAATTCGTAATCTACACATTTTTCTTTTACGTAGCCAATAGATATCAGTAGGATCATGTCTGAGATTTTTTTCACCATTCATTTTAATTGATCGCGATTCGTTTGTTTTGTGGCTGCTAACATAATTGTTTATCTAACTCCCCTAGAGTAATAGTGTAAGAAGAATCATTTAAAACGTTGATTTTATTGTTTAACTGGACTTTTAGCACTCATTTCAGGGCTCGAAATGGACCGGAGCAAACCGGAACGCCGCTCCGGTTCATGATTAGCTGCAATCTTCCTGTTCCGTCTCGCCAATATAGTAAACATAGAGAAAAGACTACAATATTGTGTTAAAGAAGGTAAAGCGTTCCATTTCGTCAAACTTTTCATTTCGAGCCCTGAGTCGTTTATTGCATGTAGTAATTGTTATACGTACACAGTTTTGTAGAAACAGCCAATTTTTCTGCGTATTTTGAGTAAAAGGAGAAACTGTAGGGACGGTACACATAAGAGAGGATAAATATTATCTCCTTTATTTGATGTTAAAGGAAAGACATCTACTGAAAGAAAAAATGGTTTCAAATTCATCTTTAAGACGAGAAGAGGAAAGATGTTTGCTGACTGGATAGTTTAGATTGGTAAAGCATGATTTCCCATTACGAAAGAAGATATAAGAAACTGTGTCTAATTCATGCAAAGTAACTGAATAAGGACTTTACATGTAAGGATGGACGACCAGGAAAAAAATGGATAGCATCCTTTCTTAGAAGAACTCCAGAAGTGACGTTAAGAACAAAACGAGCGAAGAATATTTACCAACATCTTAGATCGATGGAAAAGAATGTCTGACTGTGGTGATGGCAGGAAATGCTATCGGAAAATAATGTCACCATGTCCTCCGTTGGTTTATTTCAAGTATGAACGTTTGCCACGGACATAACTGCAGCGACCAGTGAAGTGTTTTATGAAATTTTAAGTAATATGTTCGATTCTTCTCGCTGTTTTTCTATTCATTGATGGGTATTCGTCTCATTTGACATTGCGCTCTAGTTGTTTTTGTGAACAATGCTTGATTATCCTCTATCTTTATTATGAAATGTTACTAATACTGTACAAGCTATAGACATACGGATTTATACTATGGAAGAATTCATCGAATAAAACTCTTCACGAATGGCGTATTGAATAAACTGTTGGAAAGAAAATTGCAAATATCACCCAGAAAGACTGGTATGCTTTTGGAAGAAGCCATTAACCGAAGTATTGGGCCTAATTCAGAAATTTTACGACAAACATTCAAAAAGTGTGGTATTCTTCCTTCGGAATCGTGTGGAATCCTTCGTCAGTGGATATTAGTAAGATTATTCCCACTTCTGAAGCGCCTATTATTCCTACTTCTTCCCCCAACGGCGTACGTAGCAATTCAAGTAAGAATCGTGATGCTTTGTTGACTCTTGAGAAATTTCTCGGAGGTGGAAAGTTGAAGACGTTTGAGGAAGCAGGGGATATATGAGTTGGAGACGTCAGAGAGACATCTTTATTTATGTACTGGAAGTATTTAAACAAATAGAAAATCGGGTGCTGACATCAACCAGATTTCTGCAAAGCATCAAATTCCATCTCCTTCCACATGTAACGACCATGTAGCAAACACTCGATACAACTCTCCATCTAACGTAGCACAACCTACTCCTAAAAGTTCCCCTAGCGGCCGCCCATCCTGACTGAAGATTTCCAGGGATTTCCCTCATTCACACCAGGCAAATGGCAGGATTATACTCACAAACTAGGCCTGGTCGACTGCCTTCCAATACCTTTCTCCAATCCCCTCAGCCTGAGATGCTTACATAATAAAATTCGAAATTCAAATTCCTACATATACCATCGAAAGTCAACTCAAGTTTTTTTATTATTATTATTATTATTATTATTAATAATAATAATAATAATAATAATAATAATACCTAAGATCCTTCTAGCAAGCTCTCTGTGCATCTTTCCTTTCAAGCGCGCTTTATATTGGCCAGATTTAGATCCATGAAGATGAAAAAGATGATACCATACGTATTTTCCAAACGAATATTTGCAGTACATAGGGTGACGACTACTGGTGCATTGGTGTGACGACTATAGGCGACCAGCAAAATTTAGGGTGACGATTACTGGAGCAAAATTAGGGTTGTAAAGAAACGTAATTTTATCACTATAATGCTAATTATCGAATAGATTTATGCTGTTACATTATCGCATGAGATCTGAAGTTGCTAATGAAGTGAAAAAAGTAGGGTTGCTTCTTACACATAGATCCACAGAAAGCACTTTCCGCAAAATCCACCTTAACATGCCGAGAACTGGTGCCTTTTACCTTATTAGTTCGACATTTTGGTGAATATTTTGAATCAGTGCAAAAAAACCTTCGGGGTAAAGGGAAGAGTGACGCAAGAATTCTACTCACAATAGAAGTGATATCCATTTTGCGAATGATTTTCTTTGTGTCACTATGGCGGAAGTGTTTTCTTTGTAATAAAATTAAGAGACTTAATATCCTCCCTTCCGCCATAGTGACACAAGGAAAGTCACTCGCAAAATGGATATCACTTCTTTTGTGAGTAGAATCTTTCGTCACTCTTCCCTTTACCCCGAAGGGGTTTCTGTACTGATATCACTTATTTTCTAAGGCTGCCTATTAAAAAAAAAGTGCATAGTCTTCATACAAAAGGTCGATTTTGGACCATGGTAGGCTCCGTATCTAGAAAATGGTAACTCATATTAAAAAATAAGCATTTTTTACTCCTACGGAGCCCGCAATTGACCCCCAAATCCCCCTGGTAAAAACGATTTGAGGCTAAAGCAAAAAGACAGATAGAATGACAGACACACTTTTCGATCATTTTTTAAAATTCTGTGATTGGGCTAAAAAAGTAATTTTTTAACCTCTTCACCGATTTTGAAGTGTGATACACCGTTTGAAAGGTATTGAAACGTAGATTAAGATTCTGCAAGTTTCGGCCGCTTATATGGTTTGGAGCTAGTTCTATCATATTTTCAACCGCCCTAGGGGGTCCCAAGGAGATCCTACCAACCCCCCCAACTCTTTTTTTTTTTGGTCTTAGTATGGCAAAGAGCTTTCAAATCCAAGTTCAAGCATAAAAATCGGGCTTATAGTTCGCTAGATCCGAAATTAACTGTATTTATGTGAGTGCCGCTAACAGACTCGTTTGTGAGCGTCACTCGAAGAACTACTGTTCTTCATAATACATATATCAAGAGAGTGACATACCTCATTTTGGAAGTTCTGATTGTGAAAACCGTATTAACCCTATGAATATAAGTGCTTCCCTTGTTACGGTTGAGAATATACTTTCCACCATTAAAGAACTAAGACCTAAATCTTCTTGTGGACTTGATGGAATACCGAACTTTATCATTAAGGGCATAAGTCATATCATAGCACCCATTCTCACAACTAAATACAATTGGAGTATTAATTCTTATGTACCAGAAAATTGGAAAGTCGTTGCTGTCACACCAATACCAAAAAATGAAGGAAAGAAAATTAATGACTTTAGACCTGTTGTAAATGTTTGGCCTAAATTTTTTTAAAAAATCATTTATAAGCAAATACATCGAAAAGTTCATTCTTGTATTTCACCAAATCAGCTTGCTTTCTTGAGTAATAGATCAACTTTAACCAATACTGTACAGTCTATATGCTTAATTTGACCTAAAGTTCAGGATAGAACTCAAATTAATGTTATATTTTTAGATTTCCAGAGAGCTTTTGATGAAGTACCGTACAATTTACTAAGAAACAATCTTGGTATGAGTTTTCACTGGTTCTCACTGAATTGATGAGTTCGTATCTTACAGATCGTAAATTTAGGATAAGGTATAAAGGTAGTACATCTTCTTTATATAATGCAACATCCGGGATTCCTCAGGGTTCGAATTTGGGACCATTATTGTTCATTATTTGTATCAATGACTTAATGTTTCATCTGTCTCGTGACATTCTGTTATATGCAGACGATTTAAAGATTTGATATATATTAAAAATATCGATGACCACTTGATGCTTCAAAAAAACTCTTGATCATGTATTGCAATGGTCCAAAAGAAATTTGTTACCACTTAATGAAAATAAAATTACTGGTATTTCATTTACCAGGAAAACTAATTCCTCAAACTCTACTTACAAATTAGGTCATCATCTGTTGAAATGAAAACTATGGTCAAGGATCTTGGAGAAAATATGGATAGAAAATTATATTACACCAAACACATAGAAATTATGATATCAAAAGCACGTAGGAATCTCGGTCTAATAAAATAGATTTGTAGAAGTTTCAACAATCCATTAAGTTGTAAGGTTCTCTATTGTTCCTTGGTTAGATCTGGTTTAGAATATGCTAGTCCTGTGTGGAATTATAAAAGAGAATATATAGACCAATCTATTGAAGCGATACACAATGATTTCCTATTCTGGCTTAGGTGGAAATTTAAAATGAAATTTGGTAACCTATCCTTGGAGAATATTAGAATATATATGGGCCTTCCCAAATTGTCTGATCGTCGCTTAATAAATGATTTCAAACTATTTCACCATGTATTACATGGTAAACTAACAACGCAAGATTGTATAAGACTGAAAGCTCCTGAAAACAATATGTGAAATTCTTCTTTATTTGTGTATTTAGACTATGAAACAACTGGTAAATGATAACAATCAATATATCGATATATTCCATCAAAAGTTCAAGTTTATATACGATGACTTAATGAATTAAAAATAAATGTAGATAACAGTATTTCTTTTTAAAAACTCTATACGTATTATGTATGTATTATTATACTACTGTATTATATATATAATGATTAATCATATGGGTGCTATATTGACATTGAATAATTTAATCCTTAAAGAAAAATACGACTCATGTATGATACTTTATTACTATCAATGTTATGTTTCTTATGATTTGTCCTGACTTGTTTCTGCTTTTATGCATGTCTTTATAAACTCCGGCATGATTTTTATTTCTTGCATACTTTTGACTTTATTGTATTTATTTGTATTGTATTTGAATGATATTGCCTAAATGTATATATATATACATATTATATTTGTATGTATTTGTATTGTATTTATTTTATGTGTGTATTTGTAATGTAATGATCCTACTAAATTGGGTGATATGCCCTGGCTTCACTTCTGTATTGTCCTTATGCCCACAATAAAGATTATTATTATTATTATAGTTGTAGTAATAGTTGTAGTTGTTGTTGATCCTAAAAACGAAGATAAATTCAGCTAACTTGGTGTAGTGGCGAAGGTGCTTGTGACACGTTCATTCAAATTGACTTCAGGCCAAGCATTTTGTTGTCAGGCATAGTGAAATGGCAAATACTTAGAACTCCTAGCAGAATAGTACATCCTGCAAGGGCTCTATCTCGTAGATATATGACTTTTCGTTGGCTTACCCTGTTAAATCACTACCTTGTTACCAACTAATAAAAACAATATGAAGCGTGGGGTATTTTCCGGAAGGGAAAATGAAGTATGATCTGGCATAAGACATGTACCTATCTTCCAGAAAATGCCTCATCAAACAAGAGGAATCAATTCGTGGAGACAAAAGGCAAACTACCACCTGACAACTGTTCAATGATAATAAGACAAAGTAAAAAACAATGTGAAAAGAACAATACAGTGGAAGAAAGTTCAAGATGGTGAAGTGAACGAGTTCCGAGAAAAGATCCCATCCACTCTCGGGTTCAGAAAGTAGCTGGAATAGAGACTGCTAATAGAAAATAGAATATATCAAAAGAAGAGCTTAGATGAAATAAAACTGTAAGCAGAGACGTATTTAGCTAGGTTCCGGTGGTTCTGAACCCCTCCAAATTCAGCGTTTTATGCAGAATTAGCGCAATTTTAGGTGTAATTGCATATACTTTATACCCAGACATACCTTGAACCCCTTCCAAGAGCAACTTCTAGATACGTGTCTGGATGTCAGTGACACTGAATAAAAAACTTCGGGTTAACCTAATATTTTATATATAACACAAAATAGTCTTATGTTGTGTATCTTGTACAAAAGGACAAGAGGGTTCAATACGTAAAGTTATTCACATCGAAAACTATATATTTGGACTTTGAAAGGTCATTAGAACTTTGAATCTTATTGGCTCCTGCTTTGGTGTACTTGCTTTTGAGTCGCTCAAATTCTGGGGAGTGGGTAAGATCTTTTGAGTCCTTTAAATTCTTGCTTTTGAGTTCTCAGAAAGTGCTAAATTCTGAATACCCATTTTCTTGAATAGTGATTTCTCACTTGGCACCCTTTTTTATTCTTATCATACTCAGTAAAACAACTTTTCTCTGCAAGTGAGAGATCTCGAATAATATAAATTGATTAATCTGCCACCTGTCATTACTTTTTTTTATTTTTTATTTTGCATAAGACGATCTGAGATTATCCCAGATTTCATCTTCTAATATGTTAATGAATATATAGGATAATTTACAACGCAGTCTAAATACAGTTGTTTTATAGATAATATGACACAGAACATTAAGATGGCAAAACATTAACGTAATTCATTAAGATTAGATAACTCCAATGTTCAAATAGTATTGCAGGCTTTTAAAAACGAGATATAGGATTGAAATTTAAAGAAACCGTTCAACTTTTGTCAATGCCATCCAGTTCATGACATAACCAGTAAACGTGGAAACATGGTCTTTTAGCTCAGAACTTTAGGGCCATTTAGACATCGTTTCCCATAAGTATACATGATTATAATTCCTGTTTTGGCGTTACGAAAAGAAAGTACTTTAAGGAAATAGAAAGTTTCAGAAACAAGATCCACCTACCCTAGCGGCAACGCTTTCATTCAGTCACTTCGCTCAGTCAACACACTGTTGTTTGCTTAGATACTGAGGAATTGTTTTAGTATATTCGACGGAAGTTATATTGCACAGTCGTTTACAAAGGCTGCGGATGTACTTTAGATACTCCCCTAGAGGAGAAATCACTCTTCTTTCCGAACCGATTCCAGGCGAATTCAATCTCTAGACCAAATTAAAAGCTATATAAAGTAACTAAGTGAACTATAGTTGGGTGAAATTCGATAATGGGTATCCAGAATTTGCAAAAAAAAATATGTAAAGTTACAGGAGGAACAGGTATTGTATAATGATTTTTTTGTTTTTTGTGCACGGAGAACGAAGTTATATCAGTGTAAAGTCCCTACCTAACCAGACTTTAACTAACCTTTCTTCGCTTGCTATCGCTAGCCCAAGATACTGTCCGTGTTTTTTTGTAAAAAACTAAGTGTCATTCATAACACGAAGTGCCGCAATTACTATTCCTCCGCATGCCGCCATGTTTTTGCCTCTTGCTCAATTCTAGTGCGTATTTAACGAAATATTAAAAACATTATGGATTATGGCAACACTTTTTGGATCATTAGTTGTTGCTAGGTGTTTATAGAAATACCTGCGTGAATTATCTGCAACGGAAAGAGTGTTGTAATACGTACATATGACAAAATACAACACAATGGCCGGATGCCATATAACAAATAAATGCCCTGTAGTTTACGCAACCTAGCATTCAAAGTTTCGAACAATCTGGGGAAGTATCTTAAGTCTAGCCAAAGCGTGTACAGATTCATACGTTTTTCAAAACCAAACAAATACTGACTACATATTTTGTATGCCCTAAAATGTGAAGAAACATTTAACCAAAGCATTAATCTTTTCTTTAGTTGTAATAATTCTACTAAGGAGTAACAAAGAATACTACAAATAAACTTACTCACAGAAGTTCGTTTTATAATACCACAATTTTCCGCTTACTCTCAGTTCACACCTGTGAGGTTTTAATATTATTCGTATTTCAAGTTATAAGCTGAACTTTTTTATCAGAATAAATTTCCTTGATTAATTTTGTCATCCTCAAAAGCAAGGCTTTTTTTTTTACATTAATTTTCTTGAATAATATGGTGATAACATAGTTCCTTGTTAAGAATCAATCATACGTTTATGTTCATCAGGTGTCCATTTATTTGCAATTTAGTTTAGTTACAGGTAAGCAAAAACATGTATAATTACTCTCGTCATAGCAACATTATTCCTAACATTAGCGGATGTTGCTAATTGTTGCATACGCCAAAATCAATTGCTATCTATTAAATATTTGTTTAGGTATTGGAAACTGCTTATATGGCTTTACCACTTTTAGTTAAGATTGGAGACTCTCTTTTAACTTTTGGAATATTTTTTTTTGAAAAAGGAAAACAAAAATATTTTTTATACTAGAATAATATATTCATATCTGAAAAGAATTTTAAAGGTCTCTAAGATACAAATTTAGTGTTAAAAAATTAATAGGGAAATGTTTCTTTGAGGTTAAAGTATTGATAAGCAAAATTGAATTTTTCTTTCTAGTTCTAATTCCTTCTTATTTAAGTGGCCTTATTGGGCTTTTCATCTTTTCGTATCGGCCATTTTATGACAATTTATATTGGTTTTCTTGACTCACTTACTTGCATCTCGAATTTTCAAACCGTTGTTTTTTTATTACTGAGCGTTGTTACTAGATACTTATTGAGTTGATTGTTAACGTCTTCTGATTTCCATTTTAGCTGCTGCTGAGTAGTAGTTTTATTCTAATTAATCGTAGTTTTCAATCATTTTTATTTTTCTAACTCGGTTTAATACTCCTTATCCTCGACATTGTATTTACTTTTTAACAATTAGTTTAATGTTCTTTATCCTGGATTTTCTTTAACGCATTAGGTTTAGTGTATTTTAAAATTTGATCCCAAATCTTATATTTTTCCCTTACTTACTTACTTATTTACTCTATGGCTTACGGAACTCGCAAGTTCATCACCGCAGTAACAAATGTTCTCCATAGAATTCTTTCCTGAGCAAGATGGAGCCAGTTTTTATCACAAACATCTACTTCTCGAAAAGCCCTTCTTGTATTATCCTTGCTTTCTGTTTTATTGACTGTTTTTATGTGTTGTTTAATAGCTTCTATAATTCCTTAGGAATACATTCAACTTTGGGAGAATATCTTGAATAACTAGCAGGTTTCACTTCCCTGCGAGTTTGATGTCTTAGCAAACCTCAGGCCTCACAATTATCTCTTCATATGAAGTTTCTCAAGTTTTTATAATTGTTACAATTGCAAATATGTAGCTTTCATTCTTGTGGAGCCATAACTAAAATTTTTGAGACACCAAATGTTGTAGAAGACTTGGTGTAGATAAGTTGATTAGGACTTTGCTTCTTAATTTGAGGACAAGAATCAAATCCCTCGTCGATCTTTCTTTAGTGTTCCCGCTAGTTGCACCAAAGGGTCTTGCTCCAAACAAGGTTCCACTATAAACAACTTCAAACATGGTATAATAGCATCTCTACCCGATGGAAGGCAATAGTAAATCATCATTGATTTAACTTGCCCATGGACTTTAGGATCACTAATCTGACGCTGTGCAGAACACACAGCATCATCATTTTCATCATTAGAATCACAATTCTTGGGCTTTATGCAATAACTTGGTATGTTGTATTGTAGTAGTTTGAGGTAAATATGGATTAAAGAATCGAGAGAGCTATTAAACTAGAGGCTGATGTTACACGAAATGCGTATTCTTTTATTTTAATGATTATATAAAAGTGACTTGATTAAAGGTTGTATTGGGGTTCCATAGGCGGGATTAAAAAAAAATGTATTTTGTCTATTTTGCTTGGATCAGTATATAGTCCAAATGGTATTATTTATACTTAAATAGCTATTAATATCTATTTCCATGACTTATCAACTCTGTACTACATTTTCAAAAGAAGTTCCTCTTGAATTAAAAAGACAGAACTTTAAGCGATTTGCCTTTTAATTTACAGAAATGGAATACCACAAAACTAGAAAATCTTAGTAATATTTGAACTGTATCAGAATTAGAATTTTATTTATGGCCTTTAAGGCATCTAAGGGATAGGAGAGGGGAAAGGATTTGGGAAGGTGTCGGCCAGGGCCTATGTTGAGGGTGTCATCCCGGCATTTACCTGGTGTGACTGAGGGAAAACCCTGGTAAAAACCTCAGTCAGGATGGTCGGCCGCTGTGATCGAAACCAAGGACCTCCCGAATGCTACGCTAACGCTCTACCACTGAGCGACGGCGGCTCGGTATTTGAATTGTATCTCGTGATGTCAAGAAGATTCTGTACGGTGTACCATGTCAATCTGGGTATAGATTAATACAAAACATGATGACTCTGACCCAGTGTTGGAAATAGAAATATTTTGCTCGGGGAACGCGTGTTTTTTATTTCTTTTTTCTTTTTTTAAAAAATGGAAACTGTGGATTGGAAAAGAAGAGTAGAACTTCCAACTAATTTTGCAGTGTTGGTACTGCTTGAAACTTACCAGGCCCGTCATTTCAGTTTCCTCGGGGGGGAAATTTACTGAAGCGTATTCTAAATTTCTCTTTCTCTAATATATATATATATATATAATAAATCACAGCCATATTCAATCCACTACTGGACAAGGCCTCTCCCCGGAGGGAGAAGATTGGTCTACTGCCCCCACGCTGACCAGACGGGTTGGGAGAGCTAATATATATTAAGAATAGAGCGCACCAACGTTTTCTGTATGTACTACGTTTGGACATAAATTGAAAATAAATAAGTAGATTAAAATACTGCATAGTTTGTAGGCGAAATTCAAATTTGACAGGTTCCGGTCCTCAGTTTTACCAGGGGACTGAAAGGATGGTTCATTAACTTAGATCGTGCCTACTACCTTTCTCTTTTCTTTCCTTGGAAGACTGATTCATCCGACTTGAGAAAAGCTTAGGCCACAGATGCCCAAACAGCCCATTATTGTAGAAAAGTCATAATATTAATTATTATAATTATTAATGCACCATCCATTGGACTCTGAAAATTTATTGACTGTTGTAAAGGTCAAACAAATTAGCTCAAATCGAACTAATATACGAGTTTCAATTGAAATTGTATAACAATTAATGTAACAATATCATTTAAAAGGCTAAGGCACCCAGTTCCCATGGTCTAGCGATTAGCGTTGTGTACTTTCGAATAGACACTGCGGAGTCGAGCAGGTTGCAGTCCTCCGCCGGCCATATTGAGGTGTTGCAGAGCTTTCCTCACTCTTCAGACGAATACTGGGGTGGTCCTACACACCAAATTTCCCCTTCCATTCCTATGGTTATGTTCACCGAGGTATGTCATCCTCCAGACAAGTGACTGAGCGACCGTGGTTCAGTAGTAGTGCGTTGGCCTAGCATTAGGGAGGTCATGGGTTCGATCCCAGCTACCGACTATCCTGACTGAGGTTTTCCAGATTTCTCCTCAGTCACACCAGGCAAATGCCGGGATGGCACCTTCAACATAGGCCCCGACACCTTCCCAAATCCTATCCCCTCCCATATTCTGGCCTGATCCTTAGATGCCTAAAGGTCATATATAAAATTCAAGAATTTAATTCATAGTAGTAGTAGTAATAGTAGTTGTTATTGTAATAGTAGTTAGTTGTGAAAAAAACTTTGGTCCAAGCCGTCTCCTTGCCGCATGCTTACAGGCTATAAAAAATCAATTTAAAAAAAGTTGAATGAAGTTGGCAATGTCGTCCCATGTTCCACGCACAAACATCCTATAATATCGATATAATGTATTTCTGTCAGGTGTTACACTCTGTATAAAAATCTAAATTTAACATTTATCAGTTTAAAAAATACATATAAATATAACAATGTTACCTTTTCTTCTTAAAAAAAATAGTTCTCCAATGTATTTCTTCTTTTCATTATAGCTGATTCCTGCTTCTTTCACAAATACACAACGTAACGCACTCGCACGCAAGCTTCGAAACACCAAAACTAAACTGTCTACACGTGCAATATTCTCTGTATATTTTCAAGTGACAACATTGGAATTGACTGATAGAGGGCAGCGGTTGAGATCACCGCGGGGTGAAAGGTTGTCTGTGTCATGTCAACATTCCAGCAGCAGCATTGTGCTAATTTCTAGGAATAACACCAGTCGCACATTTTTTCGTTTATCTCAACTCACTTGAAGAATCTTTCTGAGGTAAACACAAATGCAGCTGTACAATCTTCAAAGAATGCAGGTGGTAGGTGTGTCAGATGGAAAACAGTGAATGAGCAAAACAGATTATGATCTGTAAGCTATAGTTGCTCTGAAAGATCTTGGCTGCTCTTGCGTTAAAACACGGAAAAGAACAAAGTGACAGTATTTTTCCATCCAAATACAATTGTTAGGAATAAAACTATCTTTCACGAGTCACTGATATATCTGGTGTAGTAAAAAGTAATCCATTATTTTGCCAATAGATGGCTTCAGTGATCTGTATCTCGCGTTGTATAAGTCCGATCGGGTTCAACGAGATGGCGTTCAAACGATGAGATTGCGTACTACGAACACTGTTCAGATAGTTGTGATGAGTTGACTCAGTGTTGTGTGAGCGTGCGTCAAAATGGACACTAGCAAAGAGAAAATACGCTATATTTTACAGTTTCTCTTCGATAAAGGCGAAAACGCAAGCCAGGCGGCTGCAAATGTGAATAGTGTTTATGGTCCTGATACTGTAACAGCCAATCAAGAGCAATTTTGGTTTCGTCGATTCCGTGCCGGTAATTTTGACGTCAAAG
>JAGDQP010004060.1:0-13495 GCA_022664845.1 Lepisma saccharinum | reverse complement strand
TTACCTTCCAAATGGCAACACGTTATCGAACAAAACGGCGCATATGTGACCTAAATCGGATCATTCTAACTATGGTAAGTCAAGCCTTCAATGTCATGCAAAAATAATGGATTACTTTTTACTACACCAGATACTTATAAATTTTTCACAGATGCAAACAATGAATTAGGAATAAACTATACCTACTCCTGCAACATTTGCAGCGCGTCCATGTTTGTCCGTCTTATGTAAGCACTGTTTTGATTCTTCTCCTCATTGTCAGTAAATATAAGCAAAGCTTGAACCCCTCTCCCCTTCAATGCTTACGTAATACTTGAAGGACCCCTTATTGTCTTCTTTCTCTGAGTAGGGATAAATAATAATAAACCAAGCACACACTTTTTTTATTATTGTTATTATTTTCTTGTCGAGGAATTGATGTGAGACAAGTCACCATTTAGCTCTCTGCTTAAGAAGTGATCACGGGGACCCGAGCAACACATCGTGTTACTGATACTTAATTGCATCTGGTTCCGTTCTTTTATCTTTCTTACCAGACCTCGAATGGCCTCCTCTCCGTATTGAGATTTACCACGGCTATGGTATAATTCATTATTTCTCATTTATCAATAGTAGAAAAGGAAGGCAATTCTTTCAACAGTAGATGATTACTCTTGCAGTAGTTGAGCATGTTTCAACTGTAGATGTTCAGTCTTGCAGTACTTGTTCCGACTGTATATTGTTCAGTCACGTGGGTCATGAAACTACTAGACTTGGTTCAACTGACTTAACAGAGCCAGATCGACAGGCAATGAGAGAAAGAGAAAGAGAAAGAAAGAAAGAAAAAGAAAGAATATAGATAGATAGTATCTTACGTAATAAGGAAGATACATTAATTTTACCATGAAGGCACAAAGATATTAATTATGAAATAGCTTTTGGTGTGACGAAATCACACCATTTATATTAAGTCTCATATTTAGCACCTAAAAATACGAGTAATAGGTTTACTTAGTCTTAGTATCTCATAAATTATGTTAGAAATATTAAAACTGCTTGGGATCAACAAAAGTATCAAGATATCTTACATTTTTGAGTGAATAATTTAAGACAGTTTGATCATGTTGCGACCACAGTCAATTTGCAATGAGGTTTAATGGAAAACCGGATAGCTCTGCCTCAGCATGTTATACCTACTAATAACACTTTGGACTTGTTGAAACTCTTGCAAATTTCAATAATGTTTGATCATCGTATTACAAAACATTTCAACAAAATCTCAGGAATATAGGACAGGATACGAACTACGCATTGTACAAACATTTAGTGCCGTCAAAATTGTGCCAGAGCAATTTCAACTAATTACTAAATGTAAATAAACAAATAAATCTACACTTTAAAGCTTTTCAATGTTAAACGGAACATCTTCCTGCTACTACACTGAAGAGAATTAGAATCAAGATATTAGATTATTAGCACATGTTGCTTAGTCAAGGTCATGGATGGAAATGTCTTCCCAATAGAATTAAAATTTAATAAACTGACTGGCAAAATAAGCCCTGATCCTCATCCCTCAGGAATGATCGTGTGGTGAAAGTATATGCTACCAACACATTATATGCTTTATTTGTGTGGAAATATATGTTAAAACCAGAGCTAAAATGATGCGCTAGAAAGAACAATAAAATCAATAAATTCAAGTATCTTTCAACAGCAAAGCAAAATTGATTTATGAAAGACTACGGAACAATGTTTCAGAACACTTTTCAGTTGATAACTGCCCTTCTGGTAGTTCTGATTGAGTTCACTTGAAAGAGGCTTTGTGAAATATTGTGTTGAGAAATAACAATGGCTAAGCAGTTTGTGTATATTAAGAAGAAGATAGAATATCTTATATTACCAATTTGTGACAATTGTTACTTCTCACACAGACATGTGTCAAATAGTTTATCAGAATATAAGGTCAAACAAATCCTACTCTCTAATTTCCACATTCTCCAATCTGACCCAGACACAAGATCAATATTCCCCACCAAACCTAGATTAGTTTTTCAACATCCACCTAATCTTAGAAACATCTTGGTCCGTACGAATCCCTCCTTGCCAACACACCAAACCGGCGCCCAGACATGCCAGAGACCCAGATGTAAGGTCTGCTCCATTTTCATCACTTCTCCCACAATCACTATCAATACTGCTAACGATCGGTACACCCTCAATCCCAAGGGTACATGCCACACCCCTAATGTTATATACATCCTAACCTGCAAGTTCTGTGATGCCTTTTATGTGGGGGAAACAAGTTGTGCTCTTAATATTCGAATTAATAACCATCGTCATTTCTGTACTATCAACAAACCGGATGCCCCAGTTTCCTTGCACACCGAGTTCCACAATACCAATTTTGATCTATCTTTCCTGGTTGCCATAATCCACATTTTACCCCCTACGACCAGCACCTCAACACGCCGTCTGTGGGAGAATGCTTTTATTCACGGTTTGAGCGCGAAAAATAAAACCTGGGCTTAGCCTTCAATAACTCTAAGCTCCCCTTTTCCTCTGCATTTTCAACACATTTCCATCCACGATCCCACCTTGTATTTACACGCTATACAATTATTATTATTTCAAGCTCCGGAAATCTACGCGCTACAGCAGTCAGTTGTTCTCCAGTTTTGATGCTTTGTCCGCTACGTGTCGCCACTGTCTCTTCAAACTTCTACTTTGTGAACACGTGAACTTCGCTGTCTTCCTCTCTACTTGAAAACGTGTAATACACGAAATATAGTGACTTTTTATGTGTATATGTGAGTATGTGTGTATCTAATGCGAAAGTAAGCTGTAAGTATTATCCTTTTTTCTCCTTCATTTGTCTTAAATTTACCTTATATATATATATATATAAAATAATAAAGTTGTCTTCGATGGTACTGCATAAAGCAAGTTGGAGATAAAATGTGATGTACTGTCCGAATATGACAACAGACATTTTAAAATATGACACTATCGTACGTATAAGTAGTTAGGAATAATACAATATAATATTTGTATATGTGTTATTGGATTCTATGTTAGAACAGAAATAGTAAAAGTAAAATAAAAAGGAAAAGGTCAAGTGTCATTAGAGCATACGTAGTATTGATATTAATATAGCATCACTGAGTAGAGATAGTTACACAAATTGTTCTGGATTGCCTTTCGTATCGCCTTTCGTTCGTTCTTGGAAGTGTAAACGAACCAATGACCACTAGGACTTACAATATTGTTACCCATTCACTTACATAGCATACGGTCATACGCAGATGGGATATGAAGCAATAACAAGATACATACTCCTTAGCATACTTACATGAAGCAAAGAAATGGATGGAATTAAGTGCTACAATACATGTATCGTGCACATGAATTTCCTTTCTTATATTTTTGTCACATTAATTTTGAATTTACAGCTTATTCTGTCCAAACAAGTGTATTTATAGTTTGACAACAGACGAAATACGCGGTTACTTTGTGTACCGCAATGGTACGTTTAATTTCACTCTATATTCCTCTATAAATGTAATTGATTTTTCCTCAAGTACACTAGTAGTACGCATCCTACCTGTCTTATCTTCTGCTGGGATGTCCAATTATATGCTTCTTCGAACGTAAGCTTCCTTCAACTTGAATATTTGTAGGAGTTCTTTTAACTATATTTTGTATCCTTTATGATTAAATTTATCTTCTTTATTTATCGCTTCGTCTTGTACCTTTCAAAATTAAGAGATCACTGATTGCTCACTCTGACTTAAATTTGCATCATCATCGTTGCATTATATTTTATCCTTATCACTTTTGAATTGAATAATCACTCTGTTACATCTCATATTCTTCCATTTATATGTTTTCTTGTAAACGTTTCTTTAAAAGGATAATAATATTATCTATTTTATTGTTGATGATTGTTATTAAAGCATTTCCTCAAGGTGAAAAAGGATTTGCATCTCCAGGAAAACTTTTAGTAAAGTTTTTATATTTTTAACTGAAAACTCCGAAGACTAAGCCCATAGCGTTGCAAATTATTTTCAATTTGCCTAGTAGGATCTTGTTATGTCATCATTTAAATAAATTGATGCTTCAGTTCATTTTGAACATTTTCTTCGGGTTACGTTGATAATGATTCTTTTTCAAAGTACACAATTGTCAGAGAGTCTGTATCGGTGCACTTGAATGTAAATGGTTGAGACTGGTAATAACTTTATGTCTACTCGATGCATCTTCTAAACTTTCGCTTGTTTATTATTACTTATTTGAAGTGATTTCTTTCGATACTCTACGTCCTTTTTGACATTGAAAAACTACATAATTTATACTGTACTACATATTATGTTTTCTTCTCTACAGTCGAAGTACTGTTTAGTGTTTTCATTTTCGACAGTGGTGCCGTCGTAGTGCCACAAATGGATCTAATTTTGGGTGTTAATACCATAGGTGATGTTTCAATGACAATATTGTTAAAACAATATTTTTATGCTTAATTTCAAGAAATGTCAAATTGTTTATAACTGAAGAATTCCTTTTTTCATACTTTTCAGATAGTAGGTTGCAGTCACGTATTGTTGTTGTTCTGATTACCGCACACCATTAAGTCTTTCGCGATACTCTATATGCTATATTTCCTTTACTTGAACCATAAAGTCTTCTGTTGCAAAAGCAATGAGTTTTTGTAATGAGGACAGTTAGAAAGCAAGCGATAAAAATCTTGTTTCACAGTCACGTAAATACAAATTAGATATGCAGTTGAAAACTCTTACGTGTAACTGCGGAAACCATTTTTTCTATTGTTATTACAAAAAATTGTTCCAATACATTGTTAATGTATACTCTAAAACAATATACGTATATTACACAGTATGTAACTTCCCATAAGGGAAGAGCTGAATGATAATAAATATGATCATTCCTGAGAAAAATTCGCTTACAAAGCTTAATAACAGAGCAATTCAAGAGTGTCTAGTAGTGTTACCCACAGAGCAATTCAAGACAATAATGAGCAAAGGTGGAGAAGATGCACGCAACAGTTATGATGATGATACTAATACTACTACTACTACTACGTGTGTACATTCTTTCCTAATGTGTCCTTCAATGCCAGGTGTAATGTGAATTAACACATCTTAGTAATAGTATAATCTGCAGAATTGTTAATTTTCTCCGTTTATTATTAATAATGTGATGACATTTAAATTTTCATATATAATCACTATTACCTCAGAAGGTCTGGTGTTTCGATTTGATCCTTGATATTTTATGCCATTTTTGTAACAGAAATCGCTTTCTTACTGTTTAACTTACTCTTAACTTGCACAATCAGAAAACAGATTTCAATATTTCAGCCATACTTCTTAAATGATTGTATTTGACCCAAGATATAGAGTATTTAATATTAATGTTGTTTTCATTCCACACATTTTGTACTTTGCATATCACATGTATTATTTTAACAAACTATCTAACAGAATGCCATTATTATATTCGTACTTATTTTTAGTCCCTCGATGTAACATTATATTTACACTATGTAAAAACCCTTGTCATGATTTGAAGAGTAGTATAACTAACTCAAATTCTTA
Source organism: Lepisma saccharinum (assembly GCA_022664845.1). NCBI lineage: Eukaryota > Metazoa > Arthropoda > Insecta > Zygentoma > Lepismatidae > Lepisma > Lepisma saccharinum. The sequence continues at coordinate 7,904 of JAGDQP010004060.1, read as the reverse complement.
TATAAAAAGCGCTATGTCTGTCTATGTGTGCTTGGCTGTCAGTCCACAACAATGAAAGAAAATGAAATGTAAAATCTTTCACGATATATACCACATTGATAGGGATGATGGAACGAGTTCAACAATCCAAGACGATGGCGGTATCCCGCCTAGTTTCCATAGGAACCAACTTATAAAATCTCATTATATATATATAATGAGTTTGTGTCTGCTTTGGTTCAGAAGCTAAAAGAAGCAAACCATTCACGAACCACGTTGTTCAGGGCGACAAGACTGAGTTCATTAAACTACACCAAGGTTTAGTTACCGCTTCCTGATTTTCTTTGTTACCCAACTTATAAACTTCTTATCACTGAAAGGTTCCAGTAACAGTCACAGTCGGTTTTCTTGGTGACAGATTTAGTGACAGTTACCAAGTCATATGATCTGCTCATTGAAGGCTATTCTAAAAAGATCCATTTGCATCAAAAATGTAGAATAGTATTCACCTGTTCTAAGAACATTAGTTAAGACGTTTGTGGAAGGAAACTTCAAAATGCCCTAGCCGAAGTCGCCAGGTGCAGATCAAGAAGAACCTCCATGTCTATATAAATCTACAGTATCTGTATTCTATACAGCTCTGTGTTCCTTTACTTCTTTATTTGAAATAGAAAATGATCATTAACGCTTGCAAGCCAATACATGCATACAAAATGTGTTTGAATTATGATGAAGGTATATGCAATAAGCAACATTAATTTTCTTAAGTTGCAAATACAATTAATTTGTTTCAAGAAAAATCAAAGTATATGGAAAAACCATTTTAAAACTGTATCTTCAGAGAGGAAGATGGCGGCCATGAACAACTCAATCTTGAATGAAGAATTGACCAAGTTTTAACTGTCACGTGACTTCAAAGAAACGCAGTACAAGTTCCTAACACAAATATGTCTACGCAATACGACATTTACTTTCGTTTTGCTACTGCTTTATCGATTGTATTAGTTTCGTATTGAGTGAATCATAGTTGCCAAAAATTCACAGTAAACAGACACTAATATATAAATAAATGAACTTCATGCCAGTACAGTCCGAACTGAGCCTCGAACTAACAGACCGGTTTCGTTCAATTGACTGTTCCATCCTGAATGCTACGAATCCCATTGCCAATTTTCCTCATTTCCGTAACCGAAGTTCGTTACTTCTCTATCTCAGTATATTCCTATTGTCCTCACGATGTTCAGTCAATACCGAAAATCTAAGACTCCCTACCGGTAATCAAACTCGAGTCAAATGTGTTGATCATTTGGCTATGCAGTAGTACAGGCACTATTAAGTTGTTATTTTGCCTTTCGGTAAATGTAATATTTGTATTATTACTATTGCTCTATTCTCTATCTTTAAAATGTGGGACAAATAGGTCTAATACGGGAATATTCAGACGTCTGGAATGTACGAAGAGAATGTGATGAATCAATAGTTTACCCCAAGTGAGGTAAATGTTTTACAAAATGATGGTTTGGACTGTGCTTAATGCATTTCATTAGTAGGTAGGAACTCCGAAGCACAGTGACTAACAATGACATAAGGTTTTCACGACACTTGTGTAACTTTAGTGTGTAGCATTGCTGGAAACACTCAGAGTCTTCATATTTAAGTAATTTTAGTTGAAGTCTTCAACACAAAAGATAATTGAAAAAGAAATGTTAGGGATCGATGTGATCCTCGTAGAATCAAACTTGCAGAATATTACTACGATTATACAGATTTCACCTTGTCAGAGCACACTTTTATTTTAACGCTAGGGACTTCATTTTACCTTATAACACACTCAATAACTATTTTTTTTAAAGATCTAATACACAAAAGAGAGACATTTGGTTTCAACGGGGTGCAATAAAAATTTTACGAGATCTCCACCCTCTCTAATAAAGTACTGTCATTTCTTCATTTCTTGATTCATAACAACACCCCAACTTTAAAACACGACAGCATTCCTCAAAAACTATACTTACTCCCTTAAGCTTTACATCCTCCAAACTGAAAATTCCGCGGTTACCCTGGACGAAATTCTTAGACCACTGAATTAGTGATGGATAGAAAGAGAGAGAGAGAGAAGAAGAAGAAGAAGAAGGAGAAACATTTTGTGTCTTTTTGTGCCATAATTTCGAACTTTTACTTATAATTTGCATAAAGTGTTAAACTTAATATTCATTCCTTATCTAAATTGATGAAGCATTGTAGCAGAGAAGTTAAAGAATATTTAAGAATCTTTTGCGTGGCTTCTGGAGTAAATTTCACCCGCATTATGTCTATTACATAAAATACACCTGAATTCTTCATATATTTGAATAGTACAGAGTAGAGAAAAGAGCTTACATTTGACTTGAATAAGGGCGGCGGTAATGGTTTTGTAGTTTGTCATTGATACAGTACTAAATATAATGGAGTTATCAGATATTGTTAAAAGAATGAAAGTTTACAGATATTGGTATGTGAAATTACGTAGATATGAACAAGACTACGAGGAATGTGAAAATTAAAACCTGAGTTTTCTCAGACGTGCGATTACTACATCTTCCGTCTCTCTTTCGCTGTTCTTATTTTCTAAAGAAAAGAAACACAGGCCTTCATGGGACAGAAAGATCAGTTAAGTGTTACAGAACAATTATTATTTATGCTGAGAATAAAGATCAACTTTTAATAGCAGTCTTTCCATTCTAAACGAAAAGGGAAATAGTGCTTAGGAAAGTAAGCATCTTTCTGTGTGTGCCTCAGATTTATATATTTCTGTTTTAGTAATTCTTACTTCGTCAACAACAACAACAACAAATGCTTTGCTTGGCTGAGAATTCAGTTACTTGTATTAGAATTTATTTCTTCCCATGCAATTTCATGCTGCGTTTCTTCACAATGCGTATACACTGCATTCATTTCCATTTTTAGTTTCTCATCGGTTGTTATTTTAGACTGTCCTCCATTCCTTCTTCGTTTCTCTTATATACGCCAATATCGCATTCTTTGCACTTCATTTTAGCAAGAAAGATACAGAATATGAAGAACAAATTTATGAACTAAAGCATAAGAAAAGAATTGTGAATGGAACATAAGAAGTACAAAAAAGGAAATATAAAAGAAGTGGATTCAACAGTGAAGGACGCAGCGGAGGAACCAATGGGAAAAGTGGAAGGCAGAAAGGATTGGAAAATAGAAAGGTTCTTCAAGATAGAAAAGAAATTAAAATCCCATTTCTCAGCAGATAGAAGGAGAAATACGAAGAAGCCATTGAGATCATGTAAAAATCTTACCAATAGTGTGTGAAAGCAACATTTTTTGGGCCTTGACTCAAAGACTCAGATTATATTCTTAGTTTGTGCCAAACAGAAAATTATTAGGTATACTAACAAAACAAGAAGTCCGTTCAACAATCTCTTAGAAATATACTTAACGTGACAATTGAAGTAATAAATTGGTGGTTGAAATCCTTTTCGTTATGCTAATAGAGTCTGTCACAAATTCTTTTGAGAGAGGAGTGGGAAGAAGTTTACAATGTATCCCAATTGAGCACCAGTTAAAAAACATTAGAAACTAACGATATAAGTAGATTCGATTATTGTTTTTTTTTTAAATGGAAACAAAAATATTATTTTTTCTTCCATTGTTGTTAGGTATGAGTTAACAGAGCCAATATTTGTTTTTCCGACTCTCTCGCAACTCTTCGACTAAAGTAATGACTTTTGGAAACAAAATAAAAAAAAATCTTCCCATTATGGTGCTCAGAATTAATCCTTGCAGGTGGACCCCCATGTGTTTCATTATTGTTGTTGTTGTGCACTGCATTGTTGCATTGACAGAAACTGTAAATAGTCAGGAAGGACACAAGGACTGCACAAATAACATAGCTTTATCAAAATCTTGTATTATGGTATGTCGAGAGTGTTCTAATCGTACAAACCGAATGTTCTAATGGTGCTTTAAATTGAGTGTTTTTCAGCTATGCTGTTTCATTGTCGTTCAAAATCTTACATCATTTTGAACGTTAAATTTCTCATTTTGTTCATCTTCTTCATGTGTTTCACAAGCTACTTGATTCTAAAACTCACGATGAATGAAAATGTATAACAGAAAATCTTTGGAGTACTGTAAATTAGACTTGAGAATGGGGTTCTGGGACGAATATTTCTACCCGGAAGGAAAACATTATGTAGATCTACAGTGTGTTTTTCGTGTCTCTTTTTACCTGCATTCACATTAGCAGAACAGAAATCTTCCATATCCAGATTAGGGTAAGAATATTTGATAAAATATTGACATGAATGATCTTTTGACACATGACTGGAATATACTAGGAAATTAGATTTTTCTGTCCTTTCGCAACAACACCCTCAACAACACACCTTGTAGTGTCTGTCATGTTGTCATGTCACACACCCTCACAACACGCCTTGTAGTGTCTGTCATGTTTGTTTTGTTAAGTGACCTCAGTGTAGGTAGCTGATTGGAGGATTAGTATCGCATTCGTCTCAGACAGATCAGAAATACAAGGTGGCGAAGAGCTAAATCAAGTTATTGATCATTGAGAAAACTAAAGAAATATGACCTAAACGAATGGCCTATAGACTACTTGTTGGTTAATTGTGATCGTTAACTATTGTGTTACTGAAATAACTTTGTTGATTTTAGGTTGTGATCTATAATATCCAATAGTCACAATTGGATCTCGTTGTAATTAAATATATTAAGAGTGCTATAAAATATGTAATTGCAATATATAAAAAAGAATGGAAACACTAAGCAATATTGATAAATGGACGATGGAATAACAAGGCTCGAATACAGAAATTACTCCGTAATGTGTATAATTGTAGATTGTATACGAGTTAGCACTTTAACCTTAACTGAAATATTGAATTGTTTGAAACAACTAATAGTCAGATCTACAGATGTGAAATATTGAGAAATAAACATTATGTGGAAATCAGTGTTTAAGTATATTATTTACAACTAGTAAATTGTTAGCTAAACCTTATACACACACATTTGGAAATTCATTAACACGTGTATAAGAGATGGTAAAAAAGGTAGAAAAAGGTACTTACATTATAGAATAACAAGACATGCGTAGAAAAACATCACAAACACAATTCTCAAAAGCGTTTTCACATGGGAAGGAAGAAAATGGACAGAGCGGACTGGTACGGGGCTAATGCTAAGGAGGCACCATGTTGTAAACTAATGGTGGGTAACAGTGTGTCCAGGTTATGGAGGCGGGAAAATGACTAGATGGGTCGGAGAAAACACCAAATGGAGAAGGAAGTGCGGAGGTTACTAGGAATAGATAAGGGAATTCCTAAAGGAATAAGAGGGTAAAATAGTAATAATAAAGAAGAAGAAAAGGAAGAATAAAGAAACAATATTGAAAAATAGAATGAAAGAGCAACTAGAGACGTAACGAAGAAGAGAATGGAAGAAGAAGAAACTGCACTGCAGTTACATGAAGTTGAGACCGGGTTCATAGTTGGCGGAAAGGATAGAGATGTAGTCTGCTCCCAGCTCTTTCTAATGGCAGGTGAGTCAGGGTTCAGGATTTTCAGGATGGTGACTTGAAAGGTTTTGTCAAAGGTGCAGACGTGATAAGAAGTGTATTCAGGTATGGGGAAGTGCGGAAGTTCTGATTTGGAGGAGTAGCGATGGTTGTTGATGCGGATTGTTACAGGTGTTTGGGTTTCGCCAACGTAGAAGGCGGAACATAGGTTACAGAGTAGGAGATAAATGAGGTTGAAAGATACGCAACTGCCGGAGTGTCGGAAAGAGTACGTCTTGTGAGTGACAGGATATTCGAAGGTCAGAATGGGATCAAAAATAGGACAATTTCTGCAGTAGGGTCTGTTGCACTTGCCAGGTTTTGAGGGAGGGGGCGGGATTGGCCCTGTTCTGGTGAGAATCGTGTTTAGATTCGGAGGTCTGCGGTAGACTAATCTTCGGCACGACGGGAAAACTCTTTCACTTTCAGGTGACGCAGTGAATATTGGGTGCGCTAGTTTGAGGAGCTTTTGGAGGGCCTGAAGGCTGGGGTGGTACTGGGTGAGAAGATTGGGAGCGGAGGGAGCTTCGCGGGGAGATCTGTTGGAGTTAGGTAAAAAAAAAACTTTATTTTTATATAGGACAGTCCAGTAACTTTGGACTTCGGCCCGTCATGATTCGATTTTAACTGTTAAAATCCACACCCATGCCTCTTCCTGGACTCGAACTCCGGACCTTCGAGCCGATGGCCTACCGCCGCAGACCGATCGGTCACCCGCCCGGCTGTTGGTTTTCTAGCACGGTCCAGTTGTTTACGGATGAGCTGTTTGGGATATCCACAGTCAGCGAGAGCTGATGAGGAGAGGTTACTGAAATAATTTTGAACTAAGTCATCAGAGAAGCAGGAGCAGGAACACCGGACAGCAAGAGCGTATGGGACAGAGCGACGGTATGGTATCGACGGGAGCTGTTGAAATGGAGATATTGCATACTGTTGGTAACCTGGCCATACTGTTACCCAGCATTAGTTTGCAACATGGCGTCTCCTTAGCACAAGTCCCGTACTATTCCGCTCTGTCTATTTTCTCTCCACTTTTGCGAAACGTTGCCGCTTTTCTATTGTGTTTGTGATGTTCGTGTACGTCTGTTTTGGTATTCTAATATGTAAATACCTTTTTTACCATTTCGTATATATAATGAATACATAATAATACAATATATAATGAAAGATTATTCATTTAGGGTTTTATGTCATGTATCTTTATTTTTGTATAGATACATGACGTAAAACCCGAAAATAATCATCCTTCATTCTGAACAATCGTCATCAAAGCTTAAAATTTCATTTACAAACACGTTCTTAATAAAAAGTTTAATCACAAGGAAAAAAAAAGAGAAAAAAAAGAATTCTAAATTGAAGATTTTGATCTAATAGACTTGCAGAAATAGACGATAAACATTCGTCTTTGCTATCGGAGAGTGTTGAAGAGCACTGTTGTATTCAACGTTTCTATTGTTTATTATTCAATGATTCTGACGAAACTTACAGTATAAGAGTAATGAAGGAATATTCCCTAATATTAACATTTCGGTTCGCCAAAAGAAAACATACGAATTCTATTTTCTTCTGTTTTCTTTCATTAATTACTTGAGGAAAAATTCTAACGAAACTTAGACATACAGGGTAAGTGAAAATGATGTACCCGATTTCATAAATTTATTTTGTGAAATATAATGAACATATCTGAATGTAATACATGTGGTAAGAAGGGTAACTCTCAAAGTTTTTTCAGTCACATCACAAGTGCTCTATGTGAGCACCTCGCGTAACACGACACACATCAAGCCGATAGTCTATCTCCTGCCAAACCTTGTGTAGTGTGTCACGGTCAATCTCTGCAATGGCTGCTGTGATACGGGCGCGAAGGTCACCCAATGTTGTTGGAAGTGGTGGTACGTAAACACGATCCTTTATGAAACCCCACAAAAAGAAATCACACGCTGTCAGATCGGGGGAACGAGGTGGCCAACGAATGAGAACTCGATCCTCCTGAGATGCACGACCTATCCAGCACTGTGGCAATGCCTCATTGAGATGATCCCGAACGCTGCCATGGTAATGCGGAGGGGCACCATCCAATTGAAGAATGAAATCTGCACTATCCTCTTCGAGCTGTGGAAGGAGCCATTGTTGCAGCATATCAAGAAAAATATGTCCTGTCACAGTAGGTTCAAGGAAGAAAAAGGGCCCATAAATCTTTTCAGGGGAATGGCACAAAACACATTCACCTTGGGTGAATCGCGTTGGTGTTCCACAACTGCGTGGGGATTATCAGTTCCCCAGATCCTTACGTCGTGTCTATTCACATTCCCAGAAAGGTGAAACACAGCTTCATCACTGT
>JAGDQP010004059.1:0-88278 GCA_022664845.1 Lepisma saccharinum | reverse complement strand
TTTAGTCTATTTTCTATTTCTTGTTTCGTTCTATATTTATAGACATCGTCCAAGTCCTGGTTCTTTACGTCTTCGATTTTAAAAGAAATTTCTTCCGCATTTTTATCAGTGTATGCCACTGGAGTGTTTTTTTCAAGTTTATTTTCTTTGACGTTGGGTTAATTACAAGTATTGTGCAGTTATTCACAGGCATTTTTAATGACAAGTTTCTTAACCCATATTTGTCACGTAACGACTGTAACAAATGTGTATATATATACAGATGCTTATCAGAATAATGGAAACACCTGAACGAAAGTGCAACTTACCAGATTAATATGGTGTCGGGCCACCTTTCGCCTTCAGAACAGCCTTGATGCGACGTGGGATGGAGGCATAGAGGTCGTGAATGGTAGCAAGTGGAATATTACACCATTCCTCGTGCAGGGCATCGGCCAGTTCTGTGAGAGAGGATGGAGGTGGAAATCGTCGCCGGAGTCGTGTTTCCAAGATGGACCACAGATGTTCAATTATGTTGAGATCTGGGGATTGGGCGGGCCAGGGGAGGTGTTGAACTTCATCCCGATGTTCCTCAAACCACGCTGCAACAACTCCAGCAGTGTGAATGGGTGCATTATCATCCTGGAATATGGCGTCATTGTCCGGGAACAACATCCGGACCATAGGATGCAAGTGGTCTCCTAAAATTGCGACATAATCGTTGGCAGTGATGCGTCCGCGAAGTGTGACCACAGGACCCAATGAAAACCATGATATTGCGGCCCACAGCATCACCGTGCCGCCGCCATGTTTCACAGTTGGGCGGAGACACTGCAGATCATACGCTTCTTTGGGCGTTCTCCACACATAAACACGGCCTGTGGTTTGGAATAGGGTGAATGGTGACTCATCCGACCATACCACACGTTTCCAGTCGTCAACGGTCCAAGTTGCATGGTCGCGGCACCATTTGCGGCGTGCTAAAGCGTTCTGGTCCCTGATGAGAGGTTTGGCCCGTGCAACACGACCCCGTAAGTTCATGTCATGTAATTCGCGGCGGACTGTGATTGTCGAAACAGGTTGGGGGAGGTGCTGATTGAGTTCCTCCGTCACTTGCGCCGCAGTGGCACGACGGTTCCGCGTGACAATGCGCTTTAATACCCGGCGTGCCCTGTCACTGATGCTTTTCTTCCGCCCACTGTTCCGCTTCCCCGATGTGGTTTTCCCGTGTGTTGTGTAGGCCGTCATCACCTTCGACACTGTCCCTGGCGACACACCTAACACACTAGCCACTGCCGTCACACTCACTCCACATAACCGCGCACCAACAATTTGCCCTCTTTGAAACTCTGAGAGGTCTCCCATTTTACACTACCTCCGTCTGCTGCAGCCACTGCACACTCCTGTTCCACGACGCCTGACGTAGTATGGAGACCGACCTAACACACCACCACCAGCAGTCCGGCGCTGCGGTCGCCACGACACCACTGCCAACGCATACATCTGACGTGTTGCCAACTACAGGTGTTTCCATTATTCTGATAAGCATCTGTATATATGCTGACTGCTGTTTTTCTTTCAGGTTTTTGACTGAAACGGCAAGGAAGAAAAAACTTTTTGCTGGGATGGTGATATGTTTTGTAATTATCACGTCAGCAGAAATATTTTCCTTCGCTTGTTGAATGACAGTTTGCGAAATTGCTGTGTCTTTATTTCCGTCATGTGGTAGTATCGGTTTCCTTGGTTTTTTATAGAAGGAAATAATATTTTCTTCTAAGTCCAACTTTGCTTGTAATCTCTTTAAAAGATCTTGACCTATGAGAGGTCTGATATGTTCTTGCTCAATTATCCGAAAATAATGTGAGTAAGAAGTGTTCCCTATTTTGAATTTGATAAATGCAATAAAATTCATTTGAACAATTCTCCCCGCAATACCACGGACATTTGTGACGTATGGTATTAATTTACATTTTTTTAATATTTGAGATCTAGACCATATGGAAATTGTACTAGCTGGATCTATTACAGTAGGAATTATTTCATCACCGATGCGTACATTGATCATAGATTTGTTTTCGTTGGTATTATATCTCACTAATTCTCTATTTTTGTTGTTTGTCAACTGACCATAAATTATTGCTGAATCAGTAGCGGCAGGTCCTTTTGGTGAAAGTTGAGCTTTCTTCTTTTTTGTTTCTTTTTGCGTCCGCAGAACTTTGTGATTTTCATTCTGGATCCGGGACGCGGTTTTTAGTTTCCCGAATCCGTGTCCTTCTTTTCACGGTGCCAACAAATTTGTGCAGTGTGTCCTGGCTTAAAACACGGCACATACTGAAACTGTGCCAGGACTACTTTGATTTTTTTCACCACCTTTTTTGTTATATTGTGCCTCATTTTTGCTTCCCTTGTTACTATTATAGTACTTCTTGTTCCCGTTTTTCCTGTAGTCTTGCTTCTGGCTAGTATTATTTTTGATGACCATTAGCGACAATTCGGCCAATTTATTGTTGATACTCTCTAAATTATTTTGAGGTTGGATTGTCTGACTAGGAACAGGATTGACTTGTTGTATTTGGTAGGTTGAGGTGTCAATAATATGCTTGACAGGTTCCTTTCCAGGGGGTGTTGGTTGGTTACTATACCAAGCAAGAATGAGCGGTTGGGGCCTGGTTTGGTTACTTTGTGAATTTGTTGGCTGATATACAGGTATTTCGTTAGGTAGCTCAGGTTTGGGCCATGGTAATAAAGTTCTTATGCTTGAGGATGGCTGGTAGGGATATACTTGACCAGGTGGTTCTGGTTCTCCTTTACGTAAGTCTATTATCGGTTCCTGTGTGGTCCATGCTGGAAAAGTGTGTGTTGTTGCCGTTTGTTGGTTTTGAGTTTGAGGAAAAGGTTGTTGCCAATTCATATTTTGTATGTGCGAAATTCGGTTATTTTGTAAGTGGTCGTATAGCCTCTGGTAGTCCATCTGTGGGTACATCTGTCCCTCAGATTGCCGAACTGGATTATTGATTGAGGTTCTTGATTGCTGACTGTTGTGCTTGGTCCATTAATGTTGGCAATGCTTGAGATTTTTCCATGAATTCTCTTTTCCCTAATAAGTCCGTTGATGCTTCAAGTGCGTGCAATCGTTGTTGTAAATCCTATACGGATGCGTAGTGTTCTAACGCAATATTTTTAAGAAATTCTTTTTTAAGTCCTAATGACAAGAAGTTAACTTTTTGTTCCTCTGTTGCGTCCGGAATGTTATGTCTTATTGCTCGTAATTTCCGTAAAAAATAAGTCAGTAGGTTCATCTATATGTTGCTGCATCACATTCAATTCTAATTCTGCCTTATAAAGTGGTATTTTCGGTCTACACAGGCTGACAAGCTTATCTTTTAATTGTGCGTAAGTTGTCTCACCTAGAAGGTTTTGTGATTTTAATTGGAATACCAAGTCCAAAGCTGTATCCTGAAGATACATCGGCAATAGCTCTTTCCGTTTCGTATCGTCCCACTGTTGCAAAGAAGCTAAATGTTCAAATAACATAAAAAATCTGTCCGGGTCCTCGTTAATGTGCCCAGAAAACTTTAAGTGAGGCAAATTGAAGGATGGCTTTAATGGAGTTGCCATTTCGCCGATCTCGCTATTTTCGTTTTCTTTTTCAAAATTCGTGTTTCGACCACCAGATCTTGTGTTTACTGGCATTTACTCATAAAAGTGTTTTATAGGAAGTATATGAAATGACATTTGAAAATCTGATTCCCTATCCTAACCTAGCAATATTAACCATGTATCTGACAAACAGTGATACTCAAGAATAGAATATAATCGCTTGACAAGATTAAATATAATGGGTATTTTAGGCTTTCTCTTTTTGTGCACTCTTTGGGCACTGTGTCTTCTTCACCCTTAAAATGTGAAGTCGACGCCTACCACCACGTAATGTTCCTTTCAGTTTTGATTTGGTAGAAGCAAAGATGTATGGGATTGGTTTATAGCCCTCAACCCTTTATTTACATACAAGAACAAAGTTAACAAAATTACCGTCCCGAAGAACACAGTTTACAGTTATCTGATTACAAATGATTAAAGATGTCTTATTTAATAGTGATCAGTTCGAGATCCTGGAAAGTAGGATGACACCAGTTCCTTAGCGAACTACGTACGGAGAATATTTAAGGTGAGAGTACACACCAGTTCCTTAGCGAACTATGTGTGCGGATGACACCAATTCCTTAGCGAATTGCGTGTCGGGTATTTGTACCAGTTCCTTGGCGAACTACGTACAGGTCGAATTAGGACTTATGTGTGAGAATGCACACCAGTTCCTTAGCGAACTACCTGTGCGGGATAGTACCAGTTCCTTAGCGAACTACGTACTAGGATGTTCCAGTTTCTTAGCAAACTGCGAACGGTTGAAGGAGAGGAGCTGACCACCCAGGGGAAATGAGTGATGGCTCTTGCTCTGTGCAGGTCCTTTCTAAAGGTGAATGTAGGGGTGGTTCCTCTTGCTTCTTCTACTTGACTCCAGCTCCCTCTGTCTTCCGTTATTCGCTCCATCTGGTGTTAGTTTGAGGAGTTGACCGTCGTCTGCTCCAATGTGTATGTATCATTTGTTTACTTGCATAACCACATGTTTGTCCTATAAACTTGTGTGTTATTGTTTATGCAATGTCCACGTGTTTAGCTATACACGCTGGTCATTACGATATATGTAACGTTAATTTCATATGTAGATCGTGTATTACTTCGTTACTGCCGTAGTGTGCAATTTGTCGGACTGAGAAAGTGCATACAGGGGGGCATTTTCATTGAATCAGAGTGTACATTGAACGTAAAGAGCCTACATTCTGTGTTATATTTGTCATACTAACCTCCTTGCAGCTAATTTTATCTTCTAGCTTTAAAGTGAATGATCAATATGTGTTGTCGAATTCGGTTGATTTCCTGTATGTTACGTTATAATGTTATTTTGATGGTTATATTTCAACGAGGTATGGTCGAAAGTCCCTATTTTGATCCTGTTCCAATAACAACTGGAGGTATATCTAAAGCTCAGCGTAACATTAACTGCAAGGTGCGCCATCTCATTATATTGTTGAATTCCGATTTGAGTCTTGGATACGATAGCGACAAATTTTCCAGTGTATTGCCATTCACAAGGTTTTTGTGTGAAGGAAATGATCAACCATCGTCTTTAATGTACTTGCATCTTGTTTTCCGGATTCAAGGCAATTCAGGAGGAATCCACCATATTCCGGAAGGTGATAGTTATGGGTCATGCTAAGCAAAAAAGCGGATGTGAAGTATGGGTTGAATTATTTTTAGTTTTCGAGGTTATCCAACTTGGAGCCAATAATCAACTCCTTACAGTAGTGAATAAAATCACTATTCCACCAGAAACGATGCAGTAAAATAAAATACACTTTTTGAGAGTTAGTTTGTATCAACATGGGGAATATTGGGGGGTTAAAATGTGTTCCCAAACTACGTTTAATTTTTTTCGAGTTGTACTACCTGAGTTTATTGAATATTTGGTACACGCTAATAATGGCAAACATATTATACCAGTTTAAACGTGAAAAAGCTACATTTGCAGTGTTTAATGTGATATAGTATTTACAGTTGAGAAATGTGCCATATTCCGTGGGGAGGGCCTTCGTTCTCGAGTTACGTGGGACCCATCAGGCAAATTATATTGATGGCATCTTAATCTGAGTTTCACGGACAAGAATTACTGGAAACATTTCCAACAGAACCTCGACTTCACCTTCCCCGTAATGAAAATTGGCCGTGTTCTTCAGGGAACACACAACTTTTCTAGATGTGGGTGTTTGACTCAAGAACAATCAACTTGAGACTGATGTCCACAGAAAGCTATTAACAGAATCCAATATCTATATTTCAATGGCTCTCATCCAGACCTCACCAATCACTTTCTCCCCATACGCTCTTACTTACTGCATCTACTCCTCTGACGACCTGCTCCAAAATTATTTCACCACGGTCTCCTCAGTTCGTATGTTTCCGCTTCGTCCATCATCGTTACTTTCGTCGTCTTTCGCTTGCGCGGTAAAGTGAATGGAGTGTAAGAGTGAGTTATCAATTTTATATTATTCCTCAGTTTTGTCTGTGTCTGTGCAAAGCATCCCACCACTGGTTAATATATCGGTAAGACTTCGGACTTCAACCTGAGAGTGGAAAATAAAGTATTCATATGCGGCAGTGCTTCATTTGGCTCAACTTTCCAGATTACAAATAATAATAATAATAATAATCGCACCAGTACTTACCCCGAAGCGTAGAGTAATTTACAACATATGAGGTGCATTCCAGTGAAAAGTGCGCATTGTCACGACAAAATGACATTTATTATGGATTTTAAGTGATAACGTGTATCGCACGTATAGTGCGCACAGCGTAGGATGACAGTTTGTTTACAAGCAATATTGCAGATGCGAGTTTCAAACTAATCAGTCTTCTTTCTCGCCTGGCCATTGGATTTCACAACGCTTGGTTGGAGTAACTCTATGGATATGTATTTACAAAAACAAACCAGCAAAGGCTCAGTGGCTTGCGTTGTTGTCATTATAAGCGACAAATAGCCACAGCACGGGTTGAAAACAAATTGATTCGCCCTCAATGCGAATCTGAAATTAGACAGAGCAGACGATACATTTCTCGATTACTCATAAATCCGATACACCAACGTTCCTTTCTTATGAGGTGAAAGTGTTGCAAACCGTTGATATGAAACATTGGTCTAAGTTGTCATTGGGTACGTAAGAGAGACTTGAACGTAACTTTTCCTTTTTGTATTAATCTTGCAGGGTTTTCTTCATCTTTCTGTGGTGATGTTATTCGTTCCTGGGTGTGTGTGGATATTTTATAAACTTCTCGGGGTGCATGAAGACTGTTCTTTTACACCTTTAGAACTTTAGGAGGGTATTTTCCGTTCTATGAACACGGTAATATAGCTCCGCTCACCCCCTTAAAGAAGCACTGAAGATGTTATTAATGTTTTAAAGAAGATTGTGAATTGCTAAAGGCGGGACTTATAGCTTTCGTTACAACAGAGTTTCGAATAAATAGAATTTCAATCGACATAAGCAATTTGAACCCGGACCAACACGCACGAAAGCAAGCATGCTAACCATTCAGCCGAACATAGACCCAAAACAACTTATGCGATAGTATGAGATAATAAATTGAATTTTTAAAATGTCGGAAAGATCGATAATTGTGATTAGTTTTCACTATCAACGCTTTCTCTCTAAATGGGTGTACTATTTATAATTCCGTCGTTTTTATCGAAAGAAAAGGAATTGAATTTTTATGGCCTTTAGGTATCTAAGGCTCAGGCCGGGAAAAGGGGAGGGGAAAGGATGCGGAAAGGTGTCTACTTTAAAATTGCCATCCCGGCAATTGCCTGATGTCATTCAGTAAAAATCCTGGAAACCCCCAGTCAGGATGGTGGGCCGCTGGGATCCAACCCATGACCTCCCGAATCTTGCACCTACGCTCTACCACTGAGCTACGGCGACTCGGAGTTGAAAGAAAAGGAGAAATGAGGCGAAGTTGATAGCAGCTTGAAAGAAAACATACAGTATAAGCAACATAAACCTCATTACATTACAAGAAAAAGAAGGCCTGTTGACGTGATCAGTTTGAAAATATAATATTATGTGCTATGTATTTTAGTTATTAAAATGCCTTTTAGTTATTACGTTCATTAGATACACATAATATATGGATTATTGATTCAAATTAATGTTAAATGAAACCCACACGCTAAACGCCCGATTATGCAAGCGAATGACGGAACAGTTGACATAGCCGAGAAAAGCTGTTGATCCATTTCTTTTTTATTTAAGGTCTTTAGGCAACTTTGGCGCAGGCCAAACGAATGATGAGAGAATTGGTGGAGTGAAGAAAGTAAGTTGAAACGGGAGAACCCCGAGAAAACCCACGTACACAGTGTTGGTCCACCACAAAAACTACATGGTATAAGCCGGGATAGAACGGAAGACACCAAGCGCCAGAAATCAAAGCTCTCTAACTGAACCACGGCGGCCCCCGGGCCAATGTTGCTCAACATTGTTTCTACACAGCATTAATATATCACAACTTCCCTTCAACGTAAGTCTATTTTCTAAACGGTGGAATCAGATTCTTTAAACATACAGCGTACCACAGATTAGCTTGTACCATAAACCTATCTAATTCCCAATCTGTTACTGCTATCCGTGTTTTGATCTGTGTCAAATTAAATGAGTTGGAACCACTGCGCCAGCGAAAGGACTGTTGTCCAAGGTTCAGTGAAAGAGAGACAGAGGCGGAGACTTGGTGTGCAGGTTCGCTGACTGAAATGTATTACCAGAACATTCTTTCATGCTATCTTGCTCAAGCTATACAGGTATCGAATATCCCAGAAACATGTTGGTTTTCAGCCCTGAATTACATGATCCGGCTGCCATGTTGTTCGTTTAACACATCTCGAGAGTTAAATTGTTGCAGTACATATTTTTACCGTATTTATGCTGGACACCACCACCAGCACAAGGCTTCGAAAGAATTTGGTATATTAAATGTAAGTGTCTTAACAAATAGTTCAACAAACAGATAAATTCAAAATATTCCGTACGTATGCATATTTCAATGAATATTTTGGAGGTGGTTTACCTTGTTACGTCCGTTACGAAAATACCAATAAATTAGCGCTGCTTGTAAACCAGTGGCTACTTTTCATAAGAGGATTGAATGGATGTTTATATATTCTACTGTAAGCTCTTATTCTTGATTTTATTTTGTAGCTCTCTTCTCATCAGGCCAATCTGCAAACATCGATAAATCAGCTGTTCCATGTTGTTACATTTCTTTGTCCAGGTCTTCTGGAAACTATTTTTTAAGCATGAACTATAAATGTAAGTAGTCCTGTATAAATCTGCTGTATTCTAGGATGCTGAGAAGATTTATGAATGTGTATCTTCAAGTAATGGATATTATAATTGACATTATGACAAAAAGCCTATTTTTGACCCCCTCACGGACAATGATCATACTCTGAAACGAGGTGTAATGCATTCATTGTTAAAACACAACTTTACGTAGTCAAAAACAACGATCAAATTTTGATGAGGATGAAACAGTGATGCACATATTCAATAATCGTAAGCCGCCCTCTGGATCTAACAAGAGGAGTTCTGTTATTCTGAGTAATGACTTAAAGCTTGATGAAATTTCTGTACTGGTGTGCAGTAAAGCTATCTGGAAGCTCAGCACAAATATAAAAGCCCGACATGTGTGTTCCAATGATGCAACTGGGTAGTTCAAGAACCGCTACAGTTGTCGATAGTTTTGGAATATCAGCTGAACAAAGTGATATGGACTTTGTTTACCATGGTTCGCATGCCAAAGGACCATATATGGTGGTGGTGGGGGAAGAAGACTGGAAAGGGTGGTACGAAGTCGTATCTTGCAACGGAAAATTTTACTTAATAATGCACGGAAATTTTGTAACGCAAGGAAAAATGCTAAAGGTAGGCTATACAGTGTGTCTCAGAAATAACGGCGCAAGCATCGGAAGGTGATTATTCACATTCAAATAAGGACATAAACAACTTAGCAAATGACAATTATTGAAGCCCAATGCACGTATTAAAGCTATTTTTATGATTGGAAAATCCATTTTAAAGAGGATTTTTATGCTCTATTAAACCATTTGTTTCCTTGACAATAAAACCTTTACATTGCAAAACCTGTTTATGTGGCACTCCCTCAATCATACATTGCTGAAATGGATGTATCGGGTACTACTACGATTGTTATTTCCTAAGCCTACGTCAATATGTGTCGAAATATGACTTCATTTGTGACGGTGCAGCCGAACTTTGAGCGACTGGAGCTCCAAACCTACGTATGTCTCGAAATTTGAGAATTATTTCAGGGACACCCTGTACAAGCTTAATGTTTATATTAGTTTCTTTTAATGTTTATATTTGTTATCTTACGTTTCACAAGCGAAATTCACTTGCCATGCGCACCTGGACAAAAATGTTACGTTATCATGTTGCGTCCGTTACAGGCTTTTAAAAAATTGTAATGGAAAACTAGTTGAGTAATTCGGAAACTGCAATAGAAAAGCAATACGTACCTTGCCCTTCTACAATAGATATTTTATGGCTTAAAACATTTTTACTATCACGGAAAATGCAATTTTGCCTAAGTACTGAAAAGAATCATGTCCAATTCGTGTTACGTCCGTTACGAAAATTTAAAAACTTTGTAATTTATAAACTATTCAAGATTCAACCACGTTTGTTTTTCTCCGCAGAATAGAAATCAATTCATGGTCTACATTTGAGTAAAGTTTTAACTTTGAAATGTAACATTAATTTTATAAAAGACATACATAAATGTGTAAAAGTGCTGTGCGAATGTTGCGTCCGTTACGCAGGAATGCACCATAAACTGTAGTTTTTTTTTTTCGTCGAAATGTCACATGTGATAATTTAAAAGTGTAATATATATTTAGAGCCTAGAAAAACTTTAGGTTCAACACGTCTTGTGTGATTGTTAACATGTAATTTCCTCAAATAATTTCTATCCTCACTGTTTTAATGAATGGCGGCCATTTTAGTCGCCATGAAAAGCCTGAAACGTGATTGTCAAAACAGAATAAATTCCGTTTTCAGGGTGCTTTTTTCGCAGTCATTGTCAAAGTTGACTTTTCGTACATTATTACACATCAAAATATGTTGAATATTTTATACAAAAAAATGCATCTTGTTTTTCAGAATGAAAACAATTTTTCAAAATACAAACATTTTTTTTTTTTTATTATTATTCAGATAAAATTATAATCTTACAACAAGGAATAGATATCTTATTACTTCTGTAACTGTGTACAAAATATCAGTTAATATATTTTTTATTATTATTATTTTCACAAAAGAATCATGAAATAACCACTCACTCTCAAAACAGTCTTTACCGAACGCATTTCTTTTTTATTTCTTTTTATAAAAACAATAAAAATGTGTTTTACGTAAAGATCTGTGGAGAGAATAGATTATTTAGAGCTTAGCGATGTATTTTAATTTAAAAAAAAAGATTCGTTTTAAACATAAATTAATATTGATAGTTCTCATAGAAAGTACCAACGAACGTATTCTTTCCTAGAAACAAGTTTTGAAAGTAGTTTTACAAAAGCAGTTTTTTTTTTTTAACATTTTCCTTTTTAAAAAAAAATTCATACAAGTCTCATAATAATATCATTTTCTTCTTTAAGTAATACAATAATTTGTGGGGGGAAAAAAACCTTAAGAAAATCAACGAATAGTCAGTGATTCGAGTAAATAACGTAAAATGTAAACGCTTTAGAAATTGTTTCTAAAAAACAGCCAGATCAAAAACTAGCCATCATTTTTTGCTGTACTTCTATGGCGTTTTAAACTATGGTAGATCTATTATTTTTTTATTTTTTTATTCACAACTTAAAAAGACTAATTCTGTACATTATTTTTTTTTTTTTCTAGTTCTCTCTCTAGGTGTTTTGAAATGGCACACACAAATGATACATATACACACATACATATATGTGTTGTTTTTTTTAAATAATGTAAACAAAAACTACTAAACATCTTACAAAGAGGAAAAATCCATAACTAATGCGATAATATTATTATATTTTCTCTTCTTTGTAATGGATTTCTATCCGGGAAATTATCTCAATAACTCAGAAGACTTTTATGTGTATATGTTCGTTCTTTGAAACTGTACATATAATACATTCTGGCACGGGGATACGTCTTTCATAATGATTTTTATATGGTAAATTATTATCAAATAAGGATGCTTTCAGATCACCACTGCTGTTTCCTTTACGACGAGGAGTAATATCATTATTTGCATACATTGTTGTAATTAACATGTCTATTCAACGTTTAACTGTTTATTAAAGATCTATTCTTTGTAATACGTCAATACTATTATGTACAGGGAATTGTTACTACCAAAAAGTTTTATTTTAACAATTGTTGAGCATATGTAAACGATAAAACCATTAGAAATTTGTAGTTTCTGCTTTAAATTGACTGTCTAACAACATGGATGCTTCTCGCAGCATCTTGGCACATGTACGAACCAAAAACAATAAGTGATATTCTTCAAACACGGTTAGTTCAGTGTGACACAAACCTTGGGTTTTGATAAGGTTGTTAAGAACGGTAGCTCTTTCCAGGTCAAGCCATCGTTGCAGGGCTTGCTCTCTTTCTTTTGGTCCGCTTTTCGTCTCAAAAATGATATCACTGGGTCCCCACAACATGTACTCTAAAATGGATTTCACTTTGGAAAGAGAAACTGCCTTTTCTTGTTGCAAAATTTGAGCCATGATAGAAAATGCCTCGTAAGAGGGCAAAGTGTTGGGCAACTTAACATTGGTAGTTGTTGTTGTTCGTGATTTGATCGATGAACTGTCTTGCATTAATAAATCGAACATCGCAATTAAGGCACACTGACACAAAGACACTTTATTTTCATCACTATTCTCCGAGTCCTCTTCTAGTTGATTGAAAGTGATGGAAGCATCGTAGAGGATATGGAGCCTGTGGTTCGGATCTTTATCCTCTCGACACAAGACAAAATTTGATAAGGAAGCGGGAGCTTCTTCTATGCCTTGGGCTTGTAAATACTTCAAGCCGTTAATTAGTTGAAGAAGAATGAAACAGATGTCTCTTGAGTGCTCGTCCGATGACTTGGTCCCTAATAACAGATCTGCATAGGACTGGATCGTGTCCACTTGCATTTTGTTGTGGACTCCAATTGAAGCTGAAACAATAGAAGATAAAATATAGTGTTGAGAAACAGTAGTAGTGGTACTATAGGGAACAAAGATATATTATTGATAGACATATCCACACGTGCGTTAAGCGGCCCCTTCTCCAATTTCCTCTTATATATATTCTGAAAGGATGGATTTGGCTCGTCAACATACTGAAAATGTAAAAAATTTGAACACAATACAGATATCCCCATGACGTATACCATAATAAAAAGAAGAAACTTCCTATCATAATAATAGACTTACACCGCCTACGTATTTTCGTCTGCGCTAAAATTAATGACTTTTTGCGTAGGAGCGCGTGATTGAACCTTGTTGTTCTTAGGTGCTCCCGGGGACTACTTTCTGTCGCTGGTTGTTTCCAGTAGTAGCCCCCCAGAGGCACCTAACGGCAAGTTTTCAAAATTACAGGCTCTTAGCGCAGACGAGAATAGGTAGCCGGTATAAATATAGGTTGTTATTTAGTCTAATGGTACTGTACTGATGCACTTCGTATAAAATCGATATGCACTGAAAGTGAATGTCACTTTCACAAGTACGTTGCTTTCAAGTATTGTTAAATTAATTTACAGGGTCTATCCCAAAAGTAATGAGAATGATTTTTTTTTTTCTAGACTGCCAGGCTTGTTGGGAAACGAATTGCTCGACCTGGTACTGTGGTGAGGGATGTCAGATATACAGCCAGACCTCCGCCATTGGCCTCTGAGTCTTCACAAAATGTGGATCGCCCGTTAAGTAAGGTGCTGTGTCAGTAACGCGTCACGCGAAAAAAAAAAAAATGCAGCGTAGTCGTGAACAACGTTATGCAATAAAGATTTGTGTGAAACTCGAGGAAAATGCGTCGGAAACACGTGAAATGTTACGACAAGCCTACCCAAAGGAAACGCTATCGTCTGCTCAAGTTTACCGAAGGCTTTCAAGGATGGAGGAGATTATATTTTTTGGTGGTAAAGGAATCGTCCACAAGAAGTTTGTTCCGACCGGACGGTAATACAGCATTTTACGTCCAGGTACTCAACCGGTTAAGAAAAAGAGACATGCGCGTCCGCCCAAAGATCAAGAACACCTGGATCCTTCACCACGACAATGCGTCGAGCTACACTGCGTTGGCGGTGAGAGAATTTTTTTCCTACAAAAAACGTTCAAGTGCTTCCCCAACCACCGTACAGCCCCCCTTGAAGTCTTCATGTTCCCCCACCTGAAAGGAACCCATTTTGGGACCATCGCCAACGTCCAGGCGGCTGTGACGAAGGCACTGAACAGCGTCTCCGTTGCAGACTTCCAGAGCTGTTACGGAGAGTGGCAGAAACGTTGGACTCTGTGTGTAGACTCGAAAGGGGACTACTTTGAAAACTTCTAAGTGTATTTGAACCTAACTTCAATAATAATAATAAAAAAAATCCAGAATCATTCTCATTACTTTCGGGACAGACCCTGTATCAAGTTCTCATGTTAACATGCCTCTGCATTCATTGTCTGTTTCCAATTAGTTCATATAAAGTGATTCTCATCGCTGATTTTTGTTGTCTACCATTCTTGAGCTTCTTCGTTAAGTAACATGTTTTGATATTCAAAATACTGGTTAGGGATGAGCAAATGAATCCGAATCCGAAGTATTTGGGTTCATATACTTGACGTCCCTTATGTGCTACTTTAGTCTAGGGTGAATTCGATCTATTTTATCAATTCACATCACGTGCAATCTTTTGAGAACATGGTGGAAAATAAAGTTGAAAAAAAAAAGTACTTGCATTTAATATATTCTTCAGAGAAGCAAATTTTACGTTAATTCACCCGTGGGAAACATCAGTATTTTAAAGTTGCCCTCGTTCTCTCTTAAGGGCAGAGAAAGAATTTGAATTTGATTGATTTTTATAGCCGTTAGGCATCTATGGCTCAGGCAGGAATAAGGTAAGGAGAAGGAGTCGGTCAGGTTGAGGTACAGCTATGGACAAAAGTTTTGTCGCATTCTATAACTGACTTATTTCAAAAATAAATATCCTGAAACATTGTATAAATTTGTTGACTTACAGATATATGTACAATCACATGACGAACTTTTGAGGAAAATAGTGTCCTGATATATAGCTAAATGGGGTGATATTTGGGAAAAAAAATCGTAGACAAAAATTCTTAGTTCAAAAATTTACCAAGTTGTATAGGTCTCTCGTTTTATCTCGGCATATTTTTCTAACGACCTAGGAACTATTAATCCTAATTTTAATTTTCGTTAGTGGATCTCACACACGGGAAGGACATCTTCGCAAATTTTGGAAATCGTCTTTAAACACATGCGACAATCCTTTTGTCCACAGCTGTACCATCCCGGCATATTCCTGGTGTGAATAACGAGAAACCTCAGTCAGGATGGTCGGCCGCTGATAAACAGTCTCAGTAAATAGCTGCTAGAGCACAGCCCAGGATTTTGTCTTACGTCTGAACGAAAACTTGTCAAGCTCTCAATGAGGCATACCTGCCTCTTAACCTGTAGCACCTGCTGTCCATTCATGTGGGGGAAATAGGTGGGCCCTTAAACATCAGAATCAATAGTCATAGTAACAAAGTTTCTATGACTAAGGCACCCAATGTTCCAGTTTCCACACAACACTGACTTTGATGTTAGTTTTCGTTTCGCTATGATTAATTTATTATTTCCATCGGGAAACACCATCTTTGGGAAGGAACCTTCCTTCATGGCTTTAGAACGAGAGTAAAGCCCTGTCTAACCCTTTTATGATAATCATCCTCCCTATTACCGCCTTTCCAAACTTCTCTTCAGGTCGTATTTTCTACGATATTCTTTCTTAAATTCGAAGTCTACTACTATTCCATCTCAAGTATCCCACGCCATCTATAACTATAGTTCAATACAAATTACAGATTTTTCCTGTTGTGTATATTTTCCAAATAGGCACAAATCAGTGCCTGTCCCATAACCCTGTTTAAATTTGCCTAAATTTCAATTTCTCAATAGGCCTACTTACGCAAAATTCGTTCGTCAATCGTATAATACGCCATTTTAAGATCTTTTATACTACCAGCATTTTCTAAATACCTGTCTCTTTATGTGCTCTTGAGTGAAAACTAAGCCTATTCGGCGTGTTTGTATTTTCTACTACGTGAATTCGTGTTTAAGGCTGAATCCAAGTAGGTTTTCCCGCCTTTTTCATGTTTCGTCAATTATTCAAATTTGAGTGCAGTTAAACAGAAAATAAGTTTCACAAACTATAGTTTGTTTCTTACGTCATTAATGAATACCATTATATTTAAAGAAATCTTAACAGAAACTTCAAATCTATGTCAATAGACTTTTGGGACAGTTCCATGTCCCAAAAGTGTGTTGACATAGTTTTGAATTTTCTGTTAACTTTTATTTCAAATTAATGGTATTCACTATTCACGTATGTAACAAGCTATAGTTTGTGAAACTTATTTTCTGTTTAACTGCACTCAAATTTGAATTATTGACGAAAAACGAACTAAGCTCGCATTTTTTGACCAGACGTGTTGGGAGAGAAGAATCGCCCCCATGAGTAAAATTCGGCGGCCCTCCAATGGCCAGCCAACGTGGTTGGTGGGCCACCGGCGGCCCGACAAGTTTTCCTCATCGAGGCAGCAGCTCTCAACTGTGATCGCCACTGTCTTTTATTCACAACCGTTCCCCAATTGTATCACGATACTGGGTGGGCACCGTTATACATATATATAGTATTCTTCCACCGTTTCCACCTAATTCTGTTTCCACCTAATTCTTCTTCAGATTAATTTGAACTGTGGTTTCGTTATTAAGATCTCGAAACATAGACCGAGGTAGTGTATTTTTTGTTATTACTCGACTACATATGCAGAGAAATGAATACATTACTGAATAATAATAATAATAATAAAACACTATACATACCTTGCAGTTGATCTTCAGTTTGCGATGAACATTTCGCCAAATATTTCGAAGGAATGAGGTCGCTAAACTCTGTGACTGGTAGCAAAGAGAACGAGTTCTTCGTGGGCATACTACTTTGTGAGCCTTCTAAACTGACGCTTAAGGTAACTTGGTGTATGCCCCACGTTGCTGGGTAAAATACTTTCCGACCGACAGTCAATTTGGAGTCTTCGTGAATTGTGAAGTCTGACCACTGAAGATTTGAAACGGCTTTTAAACCCCTGAGTGCAGCTGGAACTGGGAATGTTTGATAAATCTATATAAAAAAAGAGAGAGAAAAAATAAGTAAGAATCTCTTAATTTTATTTCATATAAACAGTATGCAACATTTCCTTTTCCAATTGTATAGACATTTAAAAAAAAATCAATCAGGAAATTTACCAGATGCTGTAATAAACCGACATTTTTTTACAGAAAAAAATAGGTAATTCTTTTTAAATACAAGAGTTCTAAAGAGCATTAGTAGAAGATCTCTTATGATTTAATCATGAAAAAAGAGCTGCTATAAATTAGTGTTGAAGCTACCAAAATATATCAATATCTTAAAAAAGTATTAAAAGTAAAAATCAATTTTAAATGAATAAAACGAATTAAATAACGTGTTCAGGCATAAAGAAACGCTATTCACCACTTAAAATATTTCTTTCGATCCATTTTTGCTATCTCTTTTAAACATTACTAACAAATCAAATAGCATCTGTCTGTTAATGACAAGCAGTGGGCAGACTGATTACGTCATAACATGGCGGCGCCCGATTAAGCGCAAGGCTGAGACTCTTTCGAAGAAAGTCTTTATTACTCTTGATAAATGCATCCCAGAAAGAAAAGAAAATGTTTTCCGTAGTCTACTTTAACAAGAATTTTTTATTGCAATAAGAAAATACTACCGGAAATGTCCATTGTGAAAAAGTTCAAGGTTATTAATGAGAATACTCATCTGAAATCTTGGGGCTTTCAAAATTTACGACTGCTATTTCCCAATTTCAATACCAAACGTCGATATTACTAGCGAATCGAAGTGCAATCAGTAAATAGAATAAGATATTGAAGAATCGTTGAAAATAATCAGATTTTCTCAATACTAATATTTCGCCTTTACAAACTATCGATCGTTATATAGGAAACTTGTACAGTTTTAGAAGCACTTAGCGGAAATTTTAAATACTATTTTAAAACTATGTTGTGTTTAAGGCATATTAATTCTATCAATTCACAATTACGGTAGAGCATCGTTTCTCAACCTTTTTTTATACCGCGACCCCCTTTTACCATTACTTCCGGCCGGCGACTCCCAAAAGTAATTTTCTTCTTTATAATAAGCGGTGTCGTTTCACATTGTATGAAATAGCCTCCTGAAGGCTTCAACACTCTTTCTCTCTCTCACATACATATAAATTCGTATAACAGAAAAAAACCTGTAAAAACGAAAGTTTTCATCATGAAATTTTCTACAGTTGCTGACGAAACCCTGACGTTTTAACACAGTGAAAATAATTTTCCTAAATTAAATTTTAACCCCTTCGTTTGGCGGTTTAAATTCAAAAGTGAACCTCGCTTATGGGAAAGTACAATGTTAATTCAGATAAACACTTTTCCTTGTTTAATTTGATTCATTACCAAGAAATTAAATCAGACGATGATTTCTGTCAATAAATATTGTATCATCTCTCGATCTGGAGCTGCAATATTTTATAAATTGAAATCACTGTCTGACCTCATTTCTTGGTATTTAATAAATTTAGACAAGGAAAAATGCTCTTCTGAATTGATTTTCCCAGAAGTGAGATTTACTTTTGAATTTGAACCCCACAAAACGTCATTTAAAAATTAGTTTTGGAAAATGTATTTGCACAGCGTTAAAACGTCAGGGTTTTATGAGTAATTGTAGAAAAATTACGGGAAATATTTTGAAAAACCTTGGTTTGTACAAGTCTGTTTCTCAGTTACACTATTTACTAAAGAGTCTATATATTAATTAACAACGTAGTATTTAGAACAAGGATGGGCACCTAACGTAGAACTGAAAATGACTTGATAATGTGTATGGCGAGAATTGAACCGGACATTTTGAAACTGGTTAAATCAAAACCGATTCAGATTTCGCGCTTACCTAGTAAACTTGTGCAATCTTTCGTAACGTTTTAATTCTTTTTGTCTTCTTTTAATTTAGTGTAACATTTGCTTTTTATTTGAAGCATGACAGTTGATTTGCTGCATTTGATAATAAATATCCTAATTATATTACCGAAAAACTATTCAACAAATTACATTAGTTTTAGCCTACAAAACTTTGGTTAAGTGTATTTTTTCACCTCCTCTCGCGAACCCCTTGCAGACAACCCGCGACCCACACGTTGATAATACCGGGAGAAGGAAAGGTGATGATTACCTGTTCAAGCACTTGTGCTAGAGCCTCATGATTGGCCACAATGACAGCACCGTAATTGTCTTCCAGATTTTTATGAACAATACTGCGGCCCTTTTTCAATCTCAGACGGTTGATCTTTCCCGCGTGACTGCTCCCATCAATATCATCGTCGACTCCCTAAAAGCACAGAAAGTCATTTGAATAAGTTAGTTACATAATATAATACAATAATGAAAAGAAACATTATAAAAAAGTATATAAATATTGCGTTTCAAACATTATCTTGCTCACCCAAAATTACAAGGACAAGGGTGAAACGTGAAAATCAAAGTTTTATCACTGTTTTCTAAGCGTGCCAAATATTGTTCCTGAGGAGAAAAATTTATTGTGCCGCAATGACCTTGTACGTAACAAACAAAAACGAGGTCACAGAAGAAATAAAAAGTCGCTTAGCATCGGGCAATGCATGTTTCTAGTCAATCTAGGAACACCTACCTAACCTTGCAATTAATATCAAGAAAGTTGGAATTGATAATACCGTATACGCTCGCGTAATGTCCGCACTCGAACTTTAGAGGTAATTTTTAAAGAAAAAAAAAAGTAACCCGCATAATGTCCGCACCCTAAAAATCACAAGATTTCCTCTACTTGGAAATATAAGTTATGGCTATTTGCACTTTTATTTTTGTTCGCGTTCCTTTACGTTCTCATCATAACATCGGCGACAGAGTTTTTCCACATCCACCTAATCTTAGAAACATCTTGGTCCGTACGAATCCCTCCTTGCCACCACACCAAACCGGCGCACAGACATGCCAGAGACCCAGATGTAAGGTCTGCTCCATTTCCATCACTTCTCCCACAATCACTATCAATACTACTAATGGTCGGTACACCCTTAATCTCAAGGGTGATGCCACACCCCTAATGATATATACATCCTAACCTGCAAATTCTGTGATGCCTTTTATGTGGGAGAAACAATTTGTGCTTTAAACATTCGAATTAATAACCATCGTCCCTTCTGTACTATCAACAAACCGGATGCCCCAGTTTCCTTGCACACCGAGTCCCACAATACCAATTTTGATCTATCTTTCCTGGTTGCCATAATCCACAGTTTACCCCCTACGACCAGCACCTCAACACGCCGTCTGTGGGAGAATGCCTTTATTCACGGTTGAGCGCGAAAATAAAACCTGGCCTTAACCTTCAATAACTCTAAGCTCCCCTTTTCCTCTGCATTTTCAACACATTTCCATCCACGATCCCACCTTGTACTTACACGCTATACAGTTATTATTACTTCTAGTTCCGGAAATTACGCGCTACAGCAGTCAGTTGTTCTCCAGTTTTAATGCTTTGTCCGCTACGTGTCGCCACTGGCTCTTCAAACTTTTACTTTGTGAACACGTTAACTTCACTCTCTTCCTGTATACTTGAAAACGTGTAATACACGAAATATAGTGACTTTTTTATGTGAATATGTGTGATCTAATACGAAACTAAGCTGTAAGTATTATCTTTTTTCCATTTTCTTTCCTGCCAGTTGAAAGCGCTATTACGAAACGAACTAATTTTCTATAGTGTTTGTGAAGTTCGTGTGCTCCTATCTCAAGATTTCACTATGTAAGCATCCTTTTTTCTACCTTGTTTACCATCTTACATATATATATATATATATATATCTTCCGTTTTCGAGCTTAGATAATCTGTAATGAAATGCTGTCGTCTGCGGTAACTCCAAAACGGTAAATAATATATAAAACCTACTTGGGGCAATAAAGTAATCTCCATCCTATAAAAGGTAACTTTGGTAAACCAGCATCAGTTCCCCTTCTATAGGGATTTTTCTAGCGTCAAATCTACCTCCAGACAGAGCATTATCATCGTCAAACTTTTTTTTTTGTAATGTATTTTACTCGTCTACGAAAAAAGGGGGAAACGATGTAATGGATTACTTAAATAAAACGTGACTGGCTCAACTCATTGTATTTCTCCACGGAAGTTGATAAAGGATGAAATTCATTAGTTAGTTATGAGACGAGTTTAGGACCCAAAGCCAACACAAGTCACAAATATGTGAATTAACTAAAATAAAAAATTATGTCTAGTACTTACATCTTCACTGCCCATAAAACTGTACGGAGTATATACTTCAGAATCCACCTCACTGGCACAGTATGGCAAAGAAGCAGATCGTAAGAAATTTCTGTATTTGGCGAATTCTGAAGTTGAACTCTCGAGACCAGAATCCGATGCGCGGTGACCAAGTACAGATGAGTTGCAGGTATAGTTGAAGCTTTTCGTAAATTTGTTTTTCTCCAGCTGTTTGCCTGGTGATGCTCCTGTTTCACCGGGAGAGGAGTCACACTCCGAGGTACAGGTCCTGTGTCGGACGACGCTTTCGTACATATTATCATCATTCTGTACACGAAAAAAGAGAAAGAACATGTTTTTAATTGCAGAACAGAATCAAGAATTACAACCTTCGTATGTTCACTAAAACTAGGATATTATATCTGATAAATAACCATTGTGTACAAAGAGATTTACTTACCTCATTTTAACGTGCGTGTCGTCAGTGTACAGTATGAAATACTGAACACATTTGTTCATACCTTGGCGTTTCAAACTTTGTTTATATTGTGAAGAAAGAACGTTAAAAGCTGAAAGAAAAGTAACCAGCACTACTTATTGAAGATTATGTCATGGTTCGTATGTGCCAGCTCAAACACAGTTGCCAGATGCTAAGATATAAAATAAACTGTTGACTTTTTGGTTAGATACTGCGCTGTAGACCAAAAAAGAAAAGTGATTTTTGTGCTAGCGATCGATTAAGAAAACAGCACAGTATCAAACACCAGTAATCACAAATAAAACACTTGCTTGTTTTATCCTTTATTGACCACTAACACAAAATTTACCCTTTTCTTCTACATCACAATAACTAACCAAAACGTTAAAAGTTGTTACATACGTATCTGGCAACTCTGTTAACTGAATTGACACCACGCCTTAAATCTTCAGTGTAAATATGTTTCTTTCCCTTTTTCTTACTTTTCTTTTAATTTTTATCATTATTTATTAAGAAGAAGAATTTATTAAGTTTGAAACGTCAATATATGTATAAAAATGTTGTTATTTATACTCTACACTGGCGACAAGTTAAAATTACGTTTGTAAATCCAGGTTATTATAGCTCGGATATAACAGAACATATACGAGGGTATTTATTTATTTAACAAACTCTAAATACAGCTCACGGACCATTTTACATTGGAGGAAACACAACGACGAAATAATTCGCGAAGGAATCGGTCCTGACCTTATTCACGGTACCATCACAACATTTGCCTAATGCGACCAAGGGAAAACCAAAGAAAACTTCAGTCAGGATGGGTGGTGGCTGGCTGGGCGTGAACCCATAACCTTCCGAAAGCAAAGCCAATGTTGTAACAACTGAATTATGGCCGCTACGGACTCGGATATCTTTTGGACATGAAATATAAATTTTCGATTTAAAAATTGTTGGGCATTACCTGACTGGTCCCTGATATTCTACTTGGCATCCTAACAGAAGCTGACAACTCTTATGGGTCGTTCTCCAGAAACTTGGCTTTTGGATAGTTAAAAAAAATATTTTAAATTGTAAAGATGTTATGTTAGTCTGTAGGAAGCTTGGAGGCATTTTGGGTACATTTTGAAGATACTCAGAGATCAATACTGTATTCTTTATTCATTTCATTTACAAAATATAGAATAATTTCCATGGAGTTGACTTTTTTTTTTTCATTGCCATGGTCCTTACAGTAAGAATGGAATTCCACAATGAAGCATGAATGAAGTGTTCAGTGTTTGGCTTCTCCTGATGATTCTAGGAAACCGAAATTAAAATAAAATATTATGATAATGAGTTCCATGGAGTTGATGATTAATAAGTAAGACACACCTGATTTTAACTTTCTATTCCACAATAAGACGAATGTAGAAGAATCTTCCTTCTAGTTCCACTGAAACGAGACTAAGCTGTATGTGTCCTGTCTAACGCATGCAAAAATGTTGTGCAGTGTTGTTGTCAGCTTCATACTTTTATTACAACTTCTTTGTCAGTCCATAAAAGTGATGAAAAAAATGAATTTCATGTGTTTCAATAAATGTAATTCTCATACTAATAGGTTTATATTTTGGATTGAATTACGATTCGTATTTCGAATTAATTTATTCTGAAGAATGATTGTTGAAAATTAATTGGAAAACTAAACACAGATACTGAAAACATGTCTCAAACATGAAAATGAAGGTGAGTTTCATTCCATGGAGTTGACGTTAAGCATATTTGAGACTAAAAAACCTAAATATTATTAAAATATGAAAGAGGATAGAAACTGGTCCGGTTACAAGAATTGTTTTCATAAAGAAATAGAAACAAAGAAAGTAATTTGTGATTACACGTCATCAAACTTATATTCATAAAGGAATAATTACTCATAAGCAAGTTTTCTGTAAATTACAAAAAGAAACTGTGCTCAAATCGGTTTATCCACTCCAAAGTTATTTAGATAAGAAATATCACGAGTAAATATGTACACACTTTTGGCGTTGACTGTACAACTTTCAGACTTAAAAAAAAATAATTCCAGTTTGAGTGTACATAAAGTAATTCACAATTTCGTTTTAGAATTTATTACCTTACAAGTCTATTTCATAACGATATTTATTATTAGTTATTAATTATTAATTAAGTATGAATCTTAATTCTGCATAAAGCATCATGAATAGTATATAACAAAAGACAGGAGCCTACAAGCACTATCATATGTAACAAACTTCCTAGCCGACTTAATAAGTTTCAAAGTAGAAAGAATTTTTGAGGAAGAATTAAAAATAATTCACTCTATTTATACTTTAAATGAACGGTCTAAGTTCTAACTAGATTCATTATGATTACATTGAACTAATTATTGTACTCTACGTTAGAAAAAAAAATGTTCATAACATATACGTTAACGATGTGTCCAACTCATATGTACAAAATGCGATATCAATGTAAAAATAATGTGATGGGTACTTACCGTGCCTCCAAAAGCAAATTCCACTGATTCGTATCCACTATCATCAGGTAAACTTCCAGGTACTGTTCGCAATACAGATCTCCTTGGTCCCTCTTGGTTTGGTTCTCGCAGACTGGACGATCGTTGTGGCTTGCTTGGTGTCAAACCAGATCGTACTTCACCTACAAGAGGACCTTGAGGTGACTATAAGCGAAATTCTGTACACTTGGCAAAGAACAATACAAATACAAAGGGGTGATACGTGTCACGAAAACAAAAGAAATACTTTTTTTTTATGTTTTCGTATTTATGAGAAATTAGCATAACATAGGAAAGCATAATATATAATGGAAATAGAAAAAAAGAGGGATCTAAATAAATTGTTAAAGGATTCGAAACCAAACTTTAATCCCGGTACTTCAAGAACCCGAACATACCGACTCATAAGCTGAGCTTTTCATCAAGCTGAGACACAAATTCAGAAAACAGAAAAAAAAATCGTTTATATCTTTATTTATTAAAAACAATATAAGTAGTCAAGTTTAACGGTGTAGATCACCCCCGCCATCTTGGTACTCACTTTGCATTGATTTACATGGGAATTGTTTTACTCGTCTTATATCTTTCAGGAGCATACTTTTAACTTCTGTTTTCGCCCAGTTTATCGTCGTGTTCTCTTTTACTCATGCTATTTCATAGAAATGCAATATTTTACACACGAACAGTATAATTTCCCGTTAACATATTGTGATTTATATAGCAAACTATTAGTAATACATTATACTTATATATTTAAACAAACTTCACAAACCAAAACTATACAAGAGTCAAAATAACCCCCAAGGTAAATTTTGTGAAAGTAGAACTTAAATATTCTACTTCTGAGAGGCATAAAATGAGTAAAACGATTCCCATGTAAATCAATGGAAAGATGGCGGGGGTGATCTACACCGTTAAGAAACCGAATCGAAAATTTACCATGTTAAAGTTCCTTCTTATTATATTCAAGTACTTTTCTTCCTACCCGAATCCTTACTACGGAGCGATTGGAGTAATGATCTTGATGTTCTTCAGCATCTTAATTTTAAACAGCCTTCACTTCTCTTCATTTAATTTCTTTTGATTTTTGAACACCCATACAAAGAGTATCTCGTACAGTCTTATAGTACTTAATTCGGAAGTACAATATTTCGTCTGTTAGTATATGTTTCGATCTCTCTTAATAGTCATTTTTACGTAATTTTCGTCTTATCATCCCCTCTTACAGATTGTCAAGTACCTTTTTATTTTCTATCAGTACAGATAATTCTTGTGTATGTGTTACGGATTAGGTGCATATGAATAAGTGAGTGGAGGTTAGGTTAGATTCTCTTTCATCTTTGTTTCTTCTTTTATTCCTTTTTAAATAATGTTCATTTGTTTTATATTTTTTATCACTGACAACTTTCACATGCAACTCACACAGCAGAAAAATTAGTTTCAAAATATCTTTACAGTAATTTCCATATTTATTAAGGCTATATTTTTCTGTAAGGCTAATACAAACATATTGAACAATGTCGCGTTGTAAAAAAAATGGACCCAATACTTGTAGAACGTTCACGCGCCAAGATCTTTACAAAATCAATTACATGGAGTCATATCTTTGAAGGAAATACGAAAATATATTATTATCCATAGTATTTCAGCCACAATTTTCCTTTCGTTTATAAAAAGTTTTGTCTTTTTTTTTTAACCTTTACCATATCAAAAGAATTGATAAAATTATTCGCGGAAATTTAATAGTGTTTTATGTTGCTTTACAACCGAGAGATTTCGATTACCTCTTTAGATTCGATTTGCAAGACTGAAAATGAAGAAATATGAGAAAGCTTCTGTAAAAGATTATCCAAAACAGACCTAATTATTTTGAAGATTTTTTTTCTTATGTTGTCTCATAATTTGCCATCTTCTGTTTGATCGAGTGTAATAGAAATATTTAATTAACAAAATATGTCTTAATTATTCAGTTTAGCAACGATAGGTTACAATGTAAAGGATTGCGATTAGTTTTTGTTGATAACAAAATGTAAGCTAAATTTTAATGAATGTCTTCATTTGACTATAGATTTGTTAAACTGAAAATTATGTATAGAATAAATATAATTAATGGGCAAGATGTGTTTCCGATACGTATCCGGTTTCAATCTCCGCTGGAGGCTTCCATTTTCGATGTTGACGCATCGTGATGTGAGCTGAGGACCTACTTGAATTAAGAAGTAGCGGACCTTGGTCCCGAAAAAATCAGTAAACGGCGATGTGGAGTCGTTGCGTTGACGTCGTGACATCCTCGTTTAACGCAAGCCACCTTGCAGGCCAATGCCTTGTATGGCTATCGAACCAAGTCGTGTCTTTACTTGGCAGTCATTTCCAGATAAGAAAAATGGAAAAGCTATGGTTGAACAGGGACCTAAATATCTCTATTACTACGGTTGAGTAGAAGTATGGGTCAAAATAATTGTAATGTCACAAGTAAGTATGATACTTCTATTCATTCAGCAAGTAACTATATTCCTTTCTCTACGTAGTTTCCATTACGACACTTGCATGTGTTTTACCGTAGCACAAGCTTGACGTTCCCTCCTCACAGAAGTCGATCGATCGGCAGTCCGATTGAAGTTGAACTGTAAGAATCTCCTAATAAGGGATAGATGGCGAAATAGGTAAGAAAGCGATGGCGTCTGCATGTTAATCATGAATTGTTTACACGAAAATGAGAATCAACCCCTTTATTATCTTTCAAATCCTCTGTGATGTGAAGAACGTCCAAATCGATCATGACATCCTTCTGCCACTAAACAAATAACACAATTACGCAAATCCCCCCTCTTGTTCATGTGCATTTCGATAAGTTGGCGATGTTTTTTTTTATATATATATAGCACTGTAAGACGGCAACCACTGGACACGTGGCAGAGTGTCTGACGCTAGCTTTCGACCTTGAAGAGCCTTGGGTTAATATCCTGGGAAGGCAAAGTACGAAAACTATTCTTAATTTTAAAACGACCCTCGTATAATTTATCCTTTTAAAATAAATATAAATTAACCAAGAAACCAACAAATGCAATGGAAAAAATGTTAGCTCATTTGTTCACGACTTATGAAGACCAAGGCCAGAAAACACGGCGGGGGAAAGAAAGAAATGGAATGGAAAACCCAAATTAATCAGGATTATAAGTAAGAATAAAACTTTGGCAAATGAAAGGAACTGAACATGCTGACAGGAAACAATAGATTGCTTTCACAATTTAAGATCAAACAAAGATACATATCAAAAGAGAAAGGAGTCAAAGAGAGAGAGAACAAAAAGATAGAACAGCAGGATAATATTGTCACGATTTTGTTCGTATCATTGGTGATATTAAAATAGAATGGTGTTGAAAAGTTTTAGTAAGAATTATTTATAAAAAGAAAGCTATTACCATCTCAGCGAAATGCAACAAACATACCGCTATACGTGTTACTATTTTCAATCAAAAACTCTCTAAACTAGAACCTAAATTCATTTTTAAAAAGTAAGACGTTGTATACAAAGTGAAGGTAACTTTTTTGGGGGGAAATTAAAGTCATTTGAATTTAAGTGAAACAAACCACCTTTTTTTTTTTACGGTGTAATGGACATTTGTTTTTCTTCTCTTGTCAAGCAGATGCTCTTCCATTGAGACAATCATCAACCGCACTAAATTCTGAGTCGAGTGACTTTTTTTTTCTTTTGCACATCTGTCACCTTCTTTTTCTGTGCACAATTACAGCCCACACAACAAAATAATAATAATAATTTTAAAATAATGAGAAAAAATAATCTATTAAAGATACATTCGAAAACATTTCAAAAATATTTTCTGAACCAATGTTTCTAGAATATATTCTTAAAATATTTTAAGATTTAAAAAAAAAGTCTCTATATTCTTAAACAGTATTTTTATACATTTTAGAAAAAAATGATGTATCTAATGAGAAGGGGCTAAGCCACAAAGCCAATAAAGGTGTGATTACTATTTACTTTCATTCGTTTGACCTCTGTCTGCAATGTGATTGTCAGTATTTGTTATTGGATTGACGCAGGTGCCTTCATGGTCCATCCAACAACAAATACTGACAATCACATTGCAGACAGAGGTCAAACGAATGAAAGTAAATAGTAATCACACCTTTATTGGCTTTGTGGCTTAAGTCCCTCTTAAAGTACATTCATTGTATGAATTTGTCTACCCAACACACACACACAAAAACAAATGTTTAAAGTTTTCTGTTGTGTAAGCAGTAGCCACTTTTCTTGTTATAGTTTGAAAACCCTTTCCAGCAATTCAATTTTATGTATCTCTTTAAATTGGAGTTATTTAAATAACTTTTTAACATACCATACCACAAACACTGTGTAGTGAGTCCAAAAGTCTATTACTGAAGTTCACATTTGTATGGTGCTGTCGTCATGCCCTTTGGTGTCACCTATAATTCCTAAATACGATAAAAAAATTTAAGTTCTTTCATTAATTCAGAGATTAAACTAATTATGTGCCAGTTACTGGAACTTTCCCGCGCGATACAGTCGCATACAAAGTACATTTTCCCCCTTGTACCTTGAATGTGCATCGGTGTATTATACAAGACACTTGCCAATAAACATGAAGCTCCACTTACCGAGATTTGCATATACATTGTCCACTGATTGTGAGGGTTGTCGAAGTTCATTGGTCCACGCAGCTTGCTTTTGTTGGCGAAGTAATTCTGCAGATTTTGGCGGAGGTGGACGAGCTGGTTTCGAAATCTCGCTACCTTTTCCAGATCCGTCCAATGACTGGTTGCGTGGTGGTGGCGGGGGTTTTGGACGGTCTGCAGAGAAATAACAAACAAATTAATTTTATTATCTGAAGTGTTCTTTTTATCTTATTGTGTAAAAAAAAATATCTTATTTTCTAAAGAACAACACTGAAAGTTAATGTGCACCTACTCTTAGGATATTTCAGATCTTTACCAGAAGCAGTGTTCGATTTGTTGTAAAGGGGAGGGGGATTCTAAAGCTGGTGGTTGCTTGTAAATTTAAACATACTACCTATTTCGGTAGAAATATAAAGATGTTATCCCTGGTTGGTATGATATTCGAGATGTGAATGTTTTGTGTCACATATGTTTCGTGGCACATTTAATTTGCAAATGTTACTTGCATCTATTTTCTTCTAAGTCCCTTGAATGAAATAAACCACATGAGAAAAACTCGGCGGGTCGCCGGTGGCCCGCCGAGTTTCCCTCAAGGGGAATATATTTTTCTTGAGTTAAAAAGGCAATAGAACTCTTGAATTGCAAACAAACATAAGTTTAACATCAATGGTGTTTTCCATTCAATATGGATTAGACTTTAGATATACTCCCCACAACTAAAAAGAATAGCTCTTGACAGGCACGTACCCAGAAGTTGGTTTTGGGGAGGCTCCGAGGACTGTCTGGGTGTGAAATTTGTGTAAAGTGCATATAATTTTGTCAAAAATTATACTAATTTCACAAAAAAAAAAAAAAAAAAAATCCCAGGACCCACTCCCTGCGTACGTACCTGGCTCTTGACAAAGGAATGATTTTGAAC
Source organism: Lepisma saccharinum (assembly GCA_022664845.1). Taxonomy (NCBI): domain Eukaryota; kingdom Metazoa; phylum Arthropoda; class Insecta; order Zygentoma; family Lepismatidae; genus Lepisma; species Lepisma saccharinum. The sequence continues at coordinate 58,491 of JAGDQP010004059.1, read as the reverse complement.
TTGTTTTCTAACTGAATCATTATACCCAACGAAAGACAACCTATAGTAGCTAATTTCAATTTAATTAATCTAAAATGAGACCTAACCTTAACTACTACGAATGACCTGGGAAAGTAAAATCCAGCCATCACTTCTTTCAGAACAATATTTCTATAGTGCGTACTATATGTTGTGTCACTTGTTAACTTGTAACAAAGCACTCAAATCACAAAAACAGGTACTGAGATTACAAACAAATGGCGGGAAATGCCATAAGAATTTAGTATGTATAATCCTAACAAGTATTTTGTGCAAAGAAAAGAAAAGAAGAAGAAAAAACAGATCCAGTTATCATAAATATGTAATATACCCTTTAATCCATAGAGTTAAGAATATAAATACCCACATAGCAAAATGACGTCCCAGGGATATCTGACGGATCTCCTGGCAGGATATCGGGACGTCCGTAGGACGTCCTGTTTAAGTCCCGTTTACATCCATGGGACGTATAGTTATAATTAATCCTTCGTATAACTATTCGAAGGCATATCCTTCGTATAGTTATAATTAATTAAATAATAATAATAGTAAGGTCCATTTAATTTATAGAAATTCCAGGTAGGTAATCCCGCACGGCTTTCCGGGGGACATCCAGGGGACATCCATACGGGATGAACTGTTTGTATTGCCCACAGAGTTATCCCACGGACGTCCTTAGGACATCGCTATGGGAGCAGGACCATTCTGACGGTAATGGGATCTAAATGGGACGTCCCAGGGACGTACTCTGCTATGTGGGTAGGGGGAACCTTAGGCTGTTTGGTTGGAGAGGGGAATGAAGCCAAGAGACGGAAGGGACGAGGCATTTCGGACATATTAACTGGACCCATATTTAGAGACCCTCTTTACCGAGTATTGCCTCTCTCAGGTGCACTCATCCTCTATCGAAAAAGGCAATCCTTACAGTACTCGGTATGAAGGGGCTCTAATGGGGGTCACACAAGATGGCTGCCGATGAACCGAATTTGGCTTCATGTGACGTCATGTATGTTCTCCCTATTTTCTTTCTAACTCTATGCTTTAATCAAAACTTCTTCATATAAGAGACGCAATGCAATACATTTTCAGATTTGGATTAATACATTAAATTGGTCTTTCTTAAACATCCCTTTCAAAAAAAATAAAAAAGAAAGGAAAGGAAAGGAAAGGAAGTCGTGAAAATGTAATACAGAACTGATTAGAAGAACGGAAACAGGTATTTAAGTAGAAAGACAAGCATTGTGTGCTTAAATACGCAAAACTAAGGAAAATAAAATCTGTTGTAAGCCGACTTCAGTCCCAAAATAAACTTTATTCAAACCTTTTTAATAATATATCTAACACGAAAGAATCAACAGGATAGTTCCTATTAACTCTTCGCCACTATTTTGATCGAGACGGTTAGGTTAGATAAAATTGTATATTGATTAACATGAAGTAAACTTAATCTAACCTAGCCGTCTCGACCAAAATAATGGCTGAAGAGAGTGGGTGTGGTCTAATAACTATTTTGTCTATCATCTGGGCTCTAGTAATAAACAATATGTATTGAAGTGATTCCTTTATGTAAACAAACATATTTGTTGTTATTTTATTTAATATGTTTGAAAAAACAAGTCTTCGTTGAGACATTTCCATTTTATCATAATTCTAATTACATGGATGTTATTATTTGTAAGCACCTACTTTAGAAAAAAATAAAAGTATTATAATGTAAATATGAAATAATAATGATGAGAAAAGAAAGTGAAACATATGATTTTTCTTTTGTCAATGAAGCTAAACTTGTAACACTTTACAAGTAGTGTAACACCACTAATACGTATTCTGAAGTATTAAAGAACAAGTATACATCGAAAGAAAAGGACTAATTTTCACCTTGTGCTATTACAGATGAGCATTACGAGTAGTTTATTTAAATTATTCATAATTATTATCATAAAAGGAAAATATTAAAAGAAAGTCAACTTCAAGCTCCATTACGATGTTTTTAAAATAAAATCGTAATATTAAAATTATACTTTCACAAATTAAATAATAATAATAAACTTTAAAATTATAATAATTATTGTTATTATACACCACTGTTCTTCTTTATTGACACTGGAAATGATCGGTAACGTAGGAACCTATTCCAACGTTGATGATCTAAGTACTTTGTAAATTCCATTTGATCCATCCGGACATTTTCAAATTGGACTTCCGTATTATTCATGACACTACTGCACTAATTCACTGACAGTTTCCCTCACCGATTATCTTGGTCATACCGGAACGAATTCAAATAACATCACCCAATGCACTCATTTATTAAACATTTGTTGGCCTGAGCCTTACATGCCTAAAGGCCATAAATAAAATTCAAATTTCACATTTTGTAATTTTGTTTAGCTGACGTCCAAGTAATCATTTTCTTTTGATCTTCGTTAGTATGATTCCTATTTATAATTGTACATTGATTTTTTTTTCCAAGGTACCCTAGAAGTGTAAAGCCTATTTTGGTATTAGGTTGACTTGACTATAGAATTGATAGAAATAGGGATCTAAAGAGCTGATTTAATAAGTTGTTTTCATAATGTGGATAGATCTTGATTCTATTTAGAATATAGTAAGCAAGTAATTAGCATCCCTAATATAGTTTCTCTCACACCTCAGTCAGGAAAAGAAAGAAGCTGATTTTTTTTTAATTTAATCTTGAAAATGTGACTTTGAGATCTTGTATTATTACATCTAAGTCTGAAGTGTAAGATTGTTTACATTTTCTCGGCATAGAAAGTCATTTATAGTACCAAATTTTCCCTATTTTTTAAATTAAGAAATGGTCTACTTAGAAATGTCGCCCAAAAGAGTTGTCTCTAATTTTAATTTTAAGTCTTGATAAAGTCGCCTCTCCCCATGAGGAAAATTCGGCGGTCCGCCGGTGGCCCACCAACTATGATGGCGGGCCACCGGAGGCCCGCCGAGTTTTCCTCATGGGACTGCTTCCCTAACCTTTGTATCTACTGTAATGTTGTAGTTAAGAAAAAACAACTCTAATGTCCTTTTATCCAGTTATATGGATCATTTTCCCCTGCAGTTTGAAAGAATGAATTATATTTGAAACATCTAGTGATGAAAATTACTGCCTGAGAATCGATGAAAATTTAAATTTTGTTGACGTTCTTTACGTTTTAAGCCGTACTTTTGTGTCAAATAGACTGGATATATCTCAGCAGTGAAGATGGACACATTACTTAGTAATCGGATCTGTGCCCCAACCTCGGATTTATCATAGCTCTATATAGTACATTGAACCTGAGAAATAAAGAAGACTCACAGATGTCAATTCAGTGAAAACAGTTGAGAAGATAAAAAAAAAAACATTGGATGAAAAACCTAGTTATGGAAGATATCCAGCAGAAATCAACCAGCCACATGGACATGAAAGCATCGAGGAACGGAGATAGATGCCAAAAGAAGGTTTCATGCAACCAATACAAGACTAGTTGATAGAAACAAAACAGTCCCCATAAGGAAAACTCGGCGGGCCTCTGGCGGTCCGCCGAGCTTTCCTCACGGGGCTATGTGCAATACATAGAAAAAAATAACAGAATTAAGGAAGACAAGTGCAGACCTGTTTCATATACACCAGAAACAACTCGTCACATCACAATCGGAAGTCCACTCATGACCCAAACGGAATATAAGGAGAGAGACAGCAAGAATAGTACACTAAGCGAAGCAACTACAACCGTATTACAAATATAAAACAGACGCAATAGGAGAAAATAAAACGTACACAGTACATACTATGTTGGGACAGAACCATATGAACAGACATAATAACCTACAACAACAGACAAGATATAACAATAATTGGCAAAACAAAAGAAACAAGTAAGTACTCCTTTTACAGATAATTGTAACAGTTCAAGAACTCAAAAATCTGGAGAAGACACATAACCAAAAACAAAACAGAAATTGCTTTTCTCTGCATACAATTGGTGCAAGATGTTAAGAACATTTCAAATGAAAACAGACGACGGACCCACAGTGAACATCGAACACAGAAGATAAACCACAAATCAATGAAAGAAGAACTACGGATATTAGGATTAGAAAGAAGACGAATGAAACTAATTAAGAATAATGCAATTCTCGCAACTGTACGAATATTTCTACTGATTAAAGACCAGGCTGACTCAGGAATTGAGAACTCTCCACCTGGGAGCAGATACATGGGAAGAAATTCCTAGTAATCAAAGAATATTATAATAACAACGGGAACATCATTTTAAAAAACTGATGACGAAAGCTGCACATACCTAGATCTACTACAGAGCATGCTAGAAATAACAAGAACAACATAGTTGGCTGTAGGATTCAAATAAACTATGTTTCTATCTGCTGCTAATTGCTACTGCTAAATCGTGATTACTATAACCATTGCATATAATAACAATAATAATATGTTTGTTTTCATATCGCTACCATGTGGTATTGTCTTATTCATTTTTACTGTTTTCTGTTCAGTGTTTGATTCATAATCATTGTATAATGTTTGTATAATTGACATGTTCTATATCAATGTACCCAAGTGATCTTGCACGTGGTCGCCGGAACGCAATAAAAAATTAAATCAAATCTATACATTTTGTACAGTAAAACTTTTCACTTTATTGTGAATAACTGTTATAAGTGTTTGATTTGTGCGATTTCTAGACGGGAAAGGGAATTTTCAGGCACATGTAATTTCCTACTACATGGGAGCGCATATGTACACTATGTTGTAAGTAACTTGGTAATTATAATCACAATCTGTACTTATATTATTTTCATAACATTTTATGAGTAATTACAAATCCTGACCAGAAGCCTGGAGACCTTTCTTCAGTGGTCCCATTCCTGGCGTTCTGAGGTGCACTCAATCGCCTATTTAATTAAGTATCAGAGTATTCTTAGTATTCGTGAGCATCTTGGGAGACATTGGCGGCCCAGCGTGGTACTGGCCACCCCACCTCACCTGGAACCGTCGGTCGAAAATAAGTGGAAAGCTAACTCCTCATTCTCCATGTACCGTTTACAGCGCATACGCATTGCACAGGGTGATACCTTTACCTTACTCCTATCAGTTACTGTCTCAAATTGTAATGTCAAAAAGGACAAATGTATTTACTTCAGTTCAGGTTCAATCCAACCTGAGGCTTTTCTATACTGCATCTGTTTATTTTATGTAAGAAACCATAACATATTTTTCTTGGTACGAAAATAATTGTAAATTCAGACATTTTAAACACGGAAAATGTATGTTTAATTTCTGAAAGATTTTTGTAATTTAATATATATATATATAAGTATTTTCATCAAAGCCCTCAAGAAATTTAATATAGCACTTTAATTATCAATATCACAATCGTGACGTAATACATATGTCGATATGCGGAAGAGGAAAATTTAAAAAAAAGAGAAATTAATTGCTCATCGTACGGTACTGCCTAATTAATGAGTAATAAGCGTAGCCTCTATAATCAAACATTAACGAAGCATCATGCATTGTTATGTAATTAGTTTTTTTTCTATCTAGTCACCTTTCCTTTTATATCCTATTTTACTCTTCGCACAAGTGATCCCTGATATTGGTGAATCATATACTCGTCGTATATACCTCTCCTTTCCTAATAACAGTGTTCGCATAACGTATAATCTTTTAAGTTTATTATCCTATTAAATATTGTTTGTTTTATTGTTATTTCATATTTTCCTTCCAGGAGAAGGCATTTCGAGTCTTGTAAAGTTGACATTGATGGCTTGTGTATATATACTGTATATCCTGCGTAGCCTAGTCGGTAGCGCGCTCGACTTCAGTGCGAGCGGTGGGGGCTAAAAAATTTCGGTGTTGACCCAGCATCGTGAGGACAATTGGGGAGCTACTGTGAATAAAAGACAGTGGCGATCACAGTGAGAGCTTCGGCTCTCCTGGTCAGCGTGGGAGCAGTAGACCAACTTCTCCCTTCGGGGAGAGGTCTCATCCACTAGTGGAATTGAATATGGCTGTGATTTATATATATATATAACAGGACCAGCCCCATTCGGACATTATGCTATCCCACAAATATATGGATAAAACTCTGAGTTTACTATTCCCACACCCACTACTGAAGTTCCAAAGAAGACTTGAAGATTAAGATAGTAAACACGGCGGAAGTCATCACCTACGACGTCATACTGACAGGCTCTGACGCTAGCCACTGTAAATACAACAACGAAACCAAGTTTCCCAACTCGGTTTCATGGTTGAATGGTTAAGACGTTCGCTTCTTGAGTAAAAGGTTCCGGGTTCAAGTCCCCCTCGGGTCAACACTTTTTCTTTTTTTTCTTTCAAAATATATTTTTGTATGCTCATATTTATTATTAATAATTGCTTTTTTTTGCATTTTTCGTACACTATCTTACATTCGTGACCATGGCAAAGTGGAGGTTAGGTAAGGTTAGGTGCGGTCATGTATCTTTACATTTTCCCCTCTGAAATTCCTAGCGCGAGACGCTCGTCGACTTCCGCCGTATTTACTATTATAATCACTATGTCCAAAGAAGTTACAATTGGTAAAACTACCTACATTATTGCGGTATACCAAAGAAGGCTGGAAAAGCCATTGCTAGACTAGCAAAGATATTTGCAAGTATCAAAGTTCTTCAAAATACATAATTTTAACTTAAGTTTTGCTTTCAATTAAAAAAAAACGAGTCGCCACTGGTATATACATTAAGTTGGGTTCAATGCATTTACTTCGTCTTTTTCACGTAGATCTAGTATAAAATATTCTACTTAAAATACGTATAAACACGGAGAAATTATCTAAATACTCTAACAAGTTTTGTACTTAAGATTTCCACAACTAGAACCTCGTTTAGGTTTTTGGATTACCCTAAAATTCTTGACTTCGACATTCCTTTTTTTTTTTTTTTTAATCTTTTTTTCATGTGCTTGATTTTCATTTCTTATTCCTCATCGCGTGGTTATCACCTTGCTATAATATCACCTTGCTATATTTTGCCTTCAATAAACTGTATCTCGTTTCCCAATCGCTACGCATCAATTGCTAGCTGCTGAACTTTTAACACGTTAAAGCATGCATGAAAACTGTCAATAGAAGAATTACAGTAAGACACGACACCACTTACTTGACGATGCATTTCCATTGGACTGGGAAAGCGATACGTCAGGTTGTTCACTGGTTTCACCATTTTGCTGAAAAAGAAAAATGAATATATATTCACGTAAAAATACATGCAAGTAAACATAATGAATATTTATGTCTCATTTTTGTGATAACGGTTGTATGTATGTAAAGTTTAAAAAATAGATTCAGATTTCAAATAATTCAATAAAGGCCGCTTTAGACGGTACAATTTCTCGTACGATCTCTCTTATGAAAGAATGTATACAATCCATAGTACGAGAGTTTTCGTACGATAAATCATACAATATTGTATAGTGTTTTACACGGTACAATTTTGGATACGAGGGGAGAATGAAGATACTGCTGGAGTTTATAGTTGTGACACCTCAGGCTTTTAGGGTAACTATGCCACAGATATTTGTGAAAGTATAGCCCATTTAAAAAATATAAAAGAATTAAAATATTGTTAAAATTAATCTTGACGCAACAGAAATTCAGTTAATTGTAATGTCAAATTCTTCTACCAAGAGAATCTAACTTCTACTAGGTTTCAGTGGTAACGAAATTGTCGTAGTTTTACTTCTGTACTTCGATAAACATATTTCAATGCGGACACACAAAAAACGTTTAAAATTTTGCCGTCTTCGGTGATAAGCTCGGAGTCATATGTGATTTGTTTTTACAATATTTCTTAGTTAACAAGATATGTGACATTACACAGCACTTCAAAAGTATATAAATCGCGATATATTAACTCCTATTTATACATATGGGGGCAATTAGTAACACTGCGGTTTCACTACTTTCAGAGCACTGGAAACGCCTCAAAATGCTACGTTTTACTTTCCTATAAGCATGAAATACTTGCAAAATACAAAAATGAGGAGTAATGTAGATTTTATATGCTTTATAGCCTCATTTCACACAAGGTATATAGGTGTGAATATAGTGGGTCAGCTGTCTTAACCCTTGAATAAAAATTTGTTCGTTCGATTAATTACCTAGCTCATGAATTGACTTGCACAGCTGTGGGTTGACGTCGACACTCTACTTACATTATGTCTACTTCTGTAATTACTGTTCAATGTATTACATTATTACGGATGCACAGAGCGTATATGTTTATCAAAATAATTGGGGAGGAATATGATTGCAAAGATACCGGTATCCTCTACATTATTTCCCTTCATACTTATCATGATTGCAGCAAATTCGGTACTCCACGCACAAGAAATACAATGAAAATCACCTTAACTGCATTGCACAATATATAGGAAAAGCATTAGCTATTAGATCACGTCAGAACTTTGTCTTTATATTTTTAAACATATTTCTCACGTATTTAGTACCTTTTATGGTTATAAGAATGCAAAACGTAACATTTTGAGGTACTGCCAGTCCTCTATAGCAGAAGTAGCTGTACTGCAGTATCACCGACCTTTTCACACTTCCCTTAAAAACATTGTTTTATATCTTTATACCTGTAATAGTTTATTATGCCATTATGTATGTTAATTTCTGCATAAAGTAATAACATTAATATGTTCTCTTTGTGTCGTAATCCATAACCAAACAGCCGAATAGGAAAGGACGCTATATTGCCAGTAGGGGCGCTGTCATAGATTGTACGAAAAATCCGCTGAAAAATAGGACCGTTTCTATTTAGAGAACACATCGGAGAACGCATGAAAAATCGTACGATCTGCGCTTTACACGATCAAAGAATGTAACCGATGGGATTGCACACGAGGGATCGTACGAGAAATTGGATCGTCTAAAGTGGCCTTAAGTTTGTTAATCTTACAAAACTGTAGGTTGAACACTTTGATGCTGAATAAAAACTAAGTATTACGCAGACAACAGAAACGTCTTTGGAAACCCATGTTTTCTTTACCTGTGAAAAATCATGTGGTGATATAATAAAGGTTGGTTTGATCGCCTACGTGCAAGGAATTGTGCTAGAATAGGGGATATGGATATTGTTATTATTTGGCTAGGAAATGATTATCGTTTTATTTTGTTTTGCAACAAGCACTTTCGTCCTACGTAGCCTTGAAACTTACGATTCTCTGCATCGAAGCGTGTCTGCAAATCTATTGCAGTTCTTGGCATAGGTGGGTGGGGATTTAAACGAACTAACAAGTGTTGCCAACCTGGTATAAGGTTCCATTTTTTATTTTTTTTTAGATATTTGGTCTCCACGTATTTAGGGGTGGATTCGGGGGGTCCGGAACCCCCCAATTCACAATTTTATGAAAAAATAGTATAACTTCAGGCGTAATTATACATATTTAATATACATTTCATATCCAGACACACTTTGGACCCCCCCCGGAAGCCCTTGGACCCCTCCCAAAACCAAGTTCTGGATACGTGCCTGTCCACTAGTGATGGTAAAGAAAAAAATATGTGAAGGACAGAACGCAATGTAGTAAATTGTCGAAAATAGCATAACAAATTGTAGTCTATTGAGCACCAGACAGCCATATTCAATCCACTACTGGATGAGGCCTCTCCTGGAGGGAAAAGTTTGTCTACTGCTCCCACGCTGACCAGACTGTGATCGTCACAATCGTTAATAGCAGCTCCCCAATTGCATCACGGTGCTTGGTGGGCACCGTTCCAGACCCTCTCGTTTTGAAAAAATCCCTTGGGAGAGCCGAGAATTGAATCCAGTACCCCACAATCAGCAGTCAGCGACGGTAGCCACTAGACCAGCAGGGCGGCAGAGGATCAGATATACTTGACACTATCTCTCCTTCTTTCATCTCATGTATTTTCCACAGTTGGCAACAATGCGTTCTCTCCACATATTTTGTTTACCAAATAATATCGATGTGGAAAGTTAATAAAAATGTCACTTTTACGAAGTTTGCAACACTGTTGCCATAGTGACCCCACGACTGTTTTTTCAAACCATGTTTACTAAGACATTTTTGGGAATTCCCTTCGATAATACTTCATTGTAAAATAATGTTAACAAAATAAGTGAAGAAATTGTATTGTTCCGCAGGAAATCAGATCTCACATCTTAATAACATCAGAATAGAAAGAACATTTATTTGGTCATGAGCATGGCGGTGAAGTCCTAGCGAAAATGAAATAGAATTATTTTCTAACGTTACATTATGTGATGAAATTCATTAAGAAGGAAATATCAAGATCTTACCAAAGGTATGTTATGTATACTCTAATAGTAGCCTTATTTAACTCGTAAGAATTTAACTTTTGATTACATAAAGACTGTTTATATATTTACACACAGAAAATAAATTTTTACTCCTAGATGTAAAATGGGTTGTTAAGAATATAAAGTTAATGGGATGAATCTTCGAATTAATTATTACATTATTTTCCTTACATTACTTCTCCATAGGACCTATTTCATTGTGCTTAAACTGCTTACAAAACGGTAAATGTTGAATACAGTTTAAAATAAATTTGACACCACAACAAACAAACGTTTTATAACGAATGTAAAAGCATTAAAATAAAATCCACTTGAGCTTCGCAAACAGATACTTGTCAACGTAATGAATTGATGTTCATTCTTTCCAACATCAATTCACCACAAAAGTCAATTCGGAAGGCATTATTATTTGCTTTTATATGTACATACACACACAGTAATAAGCAGACTTATGAAGTGCTACTGAGTTCTGCACACGTCACTCTTATTTACATACTAAATAATTATGCATACTTATGCCAACATCTGGATCTTCCAACAGAAATGTCTCGTTAAATCAAAGAAACATGACTGTGTCTAGAATTTCAAGTACCCTTTAAAAATGAACTTCGGTAAATTTGCTTAAATAATAATTGGATCACGACTTTTACTTTATTCAATTTGTGCGTGGTAATATGACTTATATAAATTAATCGACTTTTATCAAACGTTTAGAGTTACGGTATTTAAGATTCACATATGACATGCATTAAATGAACGAAACATATTCAATCTAAACGACTCTCAACACTATGCAATAGTACGCAAGCCTGCTATTACTAATGGCTTTTGTTTGGTTTGGTTGAATTCTTATTAACGTCCTAAACGAAATGATGGAGGTTCCAAGGATGGAGGTTTGGTTAAAAAAAAGTTCCGAACTACTCCGTGGCATGGACCACCATTAATGACAATTGTCACAGAAAGCGAGCGTTCTAACCTCTTGGCTAACTAACTATATTTTGAATTATCACATGGCTACTAATAATTACATTGTTTCTATTGTTTCATATAGACTTTTAGCCAATTTCGACATCTGGTCTAGTTACAAAACTATTATCCCCCCCCCCACAATTTGGGGTTAGTTAAATAGGAATTTAGTCATTCCTTTAAACTGAAGCTGAGATTATTTTCAATCATATAATTGGAAACACTGGTTAATGCATTGTGAATTAATTATTTCCATAGCTAATGATTTTCCTTCTCTTCTTCCAATTTTTTTTACCGTTTAATACCATTATCCCGGATTCCTTTTACCGCTTAATACCATTATCCCGGATTTTTTTACAGGTTAATACCATTATCCCGGATTTTTTTTTTTTTTAGGTTGATTAAAAGTTCAAAGTTAAGATTCACTTATTGTTTATAAGAAAATATTTCAGTTTTGTACTCCTCATATTTGCTTTCTGCGATACTCATGATTGTAACAGTGATGTTAGGCATTAATGCTTGCTCTCTACTGCTAGAGATAAGAAAAAATGGACTAAAAGACTAATTTGGAGGCTTAGCCTTGTTTACACCCTGTTTTATTTTCGTAATTTTTGCCTGTTTCAGAATTTAATGCCTATCTCTACACTTTTATGCCTTTAATCAAATCTTTACATCATTTTCTCTTATTTTTTGAAATAAATTAATTAAAAAGTTTTCTTTCAATTACTAGGAATGGTAGGGATATGATAAACACTGGCAAATCTGAACTTTATTATTATTAGTTTCCATTGTATAAAAAAGTTTCTATACATATGTCGATTGATACTTCTTAAAGCGCGATTCTAGACAATATTTTTCACTGTTTATTGACAAATTATTAGGGCCTATTTTTAAGATTTTAGTTTTTCCAAGTTTTTATTTCATGCCAAAACATCTTCTAGTGCCTTTCATATTGGATTATATTAAAATTCTTTTCCACATTCTGTTCAGTGATGATATAGGCTATCCGTAGCCTGTCATTATAATGTCCCAAGTTATGCAGTGTTACCAACTCAACAATTTTTTTTTTTCAAATTGCACTCTGTCAGGATTTTACATATTTAGAATGAATACTAATAGTGAAACGTACTCCAATCCATTACGTTAAAAACAGTATTGCAAATCTCGGGATATATATAAGTCGAAACAACTTGTTTTAAAATAATTTTATATTGAGTTGACAACTTCCCATGATTATTTGGGTATATGGGGAAATGATGCTCTAGTGTTCTTTTCTGAAAGCTATTAACTACATTCTCTTTCTCTCTTTCTCTCTCTCTTTCTCTCTCTCTCTCTCTCTCTCTCTTTCTCTCTCAGGAAACCCTATTTTCTTTACTACCTCCCCTATCTTTGAATGTCAGTCCAATTCTGAATATGTTACACATTCTGGTGCTCCATTTTTGTTTTCATATCACACTTTTTTACTCATGAAATTGCAGTTGCTAGGTTTCACTACGGATTCATGACATTTCAACCGACAGTATAAATATTTTCTGAAAACCTAGTAAGAAAACATTTGTTACTGCGGTGGTGAACTTGCGAGTTCCATAAGCCATAGAGTTAGTTAGTTAGTAAGAAAACATGTTTCGTATGATTCATTATTTTGTTGAATTTTTTGTACGACACATCTTTATTTCTTTATGTCACAATTTACAATATTATAACAAATGATTAAAGCATACTGGACTTCCTAAAGGGGTGCAGTTCAACAAAGGAAGGTAACGGCACGCATTTTGTAATTAAGAATTCATGATATTTTCTTATTCAGAGGCATCTATTAGATCTTGTGCATTGTCAATCACTGGTAATTTGACCTCAGAAACGCTTTTTTTTTTCTTACGTACGGATGCACCAATTTCGTTAAACAAGTTTCCTTCTTGTCAGAAGAAATGCCTCTCTCACTCTGATGTCTGGCAGGCAGTACAAGACACTTCCACGGGTACTAGAAGAAATCTGTACTCACTGTCGAAACTGGTCTTATAAAATAAACTTCTGCTGTCCTTTCGAAACTCAACATCTTTGCAGTCTTTTAAACTGTGACGCTAACTGCACACATGAAGGTGTCTCTATGTTCCCAAGTACTTCAGGATTGTTTTCTTCGGACTCAAGTTTTGGTTCACAAGAATCACAAACATTGAATAGCTTTTGCTTTTTATCTGCACAGTTGTGTCAGCCCAGAAAACATAAAAAAAAAAAGATTTAACTTTTCTTATTTCATTAATAGCAGTGACGCTACCAGACCCCTGTCCCCTGTGAAGCGTGTTACCCCCATATTCTCGAGCGCATTCCACAACTTAAAAATCGATAGAAACCGTGCAAAATTCCACTTACACCCTCCCAATAATGACTTTACACCCCCCACCCACCCAAACTGAACATCTCTGATTGATAGTAAGTTGATGCATCGTCAATGGTATTTCGATTGCTTGTATCTTCGTGCCAGAGGACGTCGTAAGTGGTGTAGTGAGAAGCGAAACTGCTTCTCTGAACACAACTAATCTTGTGCAGAAATAAACGTATTAATGAGATGAAACACAGTAATAACGAAATTATGGAGATACTACAGGTTATACCCCAGGATGTCACCAAGCTTATTTCTTAGTTACTAGGTTTTATGCACATTGTTTGTACGTGAAGTTTTTTTTTTTTTTTTTTGCCAAACCCTCATACCAGTTGACGGATGAACCCTAGGAACTACAAAAAGAGAAAAATCTAATTTCCCGCCAAAACTGGAGTTATTATATGTTTTTAGAAAAGAACGCTAGTGCTGTAAACAAACATTTCATAGTGGAATGCGGGTCGTTTTCACGAAGTCTGGGTTCGATTCGAAATCTTAAAACCGCATATAAAGTACAGAGACTTTTAAATTAGCACTGATATCAAGTTAAAATTGAAAGTATATATGTGCTTGTGGCGAAGTTCTGTACCCTGAAGGTTAGATAGAGCAGTGGAGAAGATCCATTGTTCTGAAAATCTTTTGTATGATCTGTCATTTATTTTTATAATTCAGAACCATTTTAACTGTATTTATACTATTGGGAAACATTCTGTTATACATGTTATCTGAAGTTCATATTTCTCTACGTTCTGTCATTAATTTGGTGTGAAAAACATTTGTCTACATTCTACCATTTGTTTTATGTGAAGATATTCCTCTACATCAGTGATTCCCAGCCGGGGTTCCTCGACGCAGTGTTGTGAATTCCACTACAATAAGTAAAATTGTATTCAAAATATGCGGACGGATTTGTGTTTGCTTTACCTACTCTATATGTTGCTCTAATTAGATTAAAATAGCATGTGCCAGGCAGCCGGAGTTCCCCAAAGTTAAATGTTTTGGGGTTCTCCGATTTTTTTTTAACTTTTAAGGTCTCTAGCTAACTTTGGCTCGGGCTAAATGGATGATGATGGAATAAATTGGTGGAACGAAGAAAGTGGGAGGAAACGGGAGAACCCCGAAAAAATCCACGCACACGGTGTATGTCCACCACAAAGCCCATATGGCATGAGCAGGGATCGAACCGACGACTCCAAACACCAGAGGTGAGCGCTCTACAACGGGGTTCCCCGAGACAAAGAAGGCTGGGAAAGACTTCTCTACATTCACCCGTTCATTTTGTGTGAAGAGCATATTTCTCTTATGCATTTCTAAAAAAAAACTTACTCCGGAATGGACGAGGAGTTAGCGCGCTGGATTTCTGTGCGCTAGGTCACGGGTTCAAGTCCCGCGGGGGTAAATTGAACGGAGTGGTTCGGACTTCGGAGCCCACTTTACCAAAAACTGTAGGTCCCGTCCTTAGAAGCTCACCTGTTCGTTTAGAACGTTAATATCAATTCAAAAGTCTAAAAAAAATGCTTTATTTTTTCATTTCAAATACTTGTTACTTACTCCACCCTCTAACTGTACGTCTCAATTAAGAATTTCACTTGAAAACAAACATATTCTCCAACTTGGAACATGCACTAACATTCTAAACAAATAAAACACAAACTCACCTTTGGTTGTTCCTGGTCTGTAGAACTAGAGGTATTTGATCTCGTAGATCCAGATGGACTTCCATCAACTTGCTCATTAATGTCAGTTCGACTCCCGTGTATCACTTGCACACCGGCGTTGTTCAAATCAATAGGATGGATGATTTCTGGGCGAGGCTTCTCGGGTAATTGTTCCCTATTAGCTTTGTCATCTCCTCTGCCAAGTCGCAAAAATTTTCTCAAACTAAAACGGCCTTTCTTTTTCTTTTCGCGTTCATGAAGGTCAGCACGAGACATACGACGTGAAGTTGGTGGTGAACCTCCATTTGGACTGAACCCACAAGACCTTCCCATCCTACGACTGTTCTTTTCACCAGGAGCACTTGAATCCTCGGAACGCGTTAATGAACGGGATCTTGGTTCACGCTTCGGAGTCGATTCAGAACCAGCGGGTGAATAACTCACTGAACCTAATAACGCTTTCCTAAACTTGGGACTGCAAGATGAGGCCCTTTCGCGATCTTTACTCTGTTCTTGTTGGTGTTGTTGTTGTTGTTGCTGCTGCTGCTGTTGTTGAGCCCTTTTCTCCTTTTCTCTCTCCACAGGACAATCTGCATTTTTAGGACCTGAATTCCTTGCATACAACGGTAAAGGGCTACTGGAAGATGATCCGGAAGAATCACCACCAGAATCCTGTGACGAAGCACACGGGGGTTGAGGAGCCTGTCTTTTTACACCTCTACTACCATCCTTCTTTTCACTTTTCACTTCTGATGTTTCACTATTGTCACCTTTTGCATCACTTTTTACACTTTTGTCCTCCCCTTTCTCGGACTTTGATTCTTCGACTTCTTCCGCACTTGTTTTCGAGGATACTTCTTCTTCCTTTTCATTAGATACCTTAGTTTCAACACTTGAGGATGCCTCTTCCGACGTTTCGGAAACGACATGCTTTTCCGGCGATGTTGCCGGAGCTTCACTGCAGCTGCCTTCGGCTTCGTCCCTTTCCCCGGTAGATATTTCCTCAATTGTTGGCACCGTTGTATCATTTTCAATATGTTTTTCGTTTTTGCTTTCTTCACTGGTCGTTATTTCCACTGATTCACTTTTGCCTTCCA
This sequence comes from Lepisma saccharinum, assembly GCA_022664845.1. Taxonomy (NCBI): domain Eukaryota; kingdom Metazoa; phylum Arthropoda; class Insecta; order Zygentoma; family Lepismatidae; genus Lepisma; species Lepisma saccharinum. The sequence goes on along the minus strand of JAGDQP010004059.1, from coordinate 42,025 downwards.
CTTTGTCTTCCCCAGAGTTGTCCTTTTTGTCTGAAGATTCTGACGTTGCAGTTATCGATGATTCAACAGGGGTTTCCACTGTTGTAGGCACTTTCTGCTGCACATCCGAACTTTTTGCACAAACAGATTCAGTTTCACTTTTTGAGGAAATTGCACTGGCTGGTGTTGATGCATCGTTAACCTCTGTTGACACTGGTGATACTACTGGTTTGTATTCAATGGTGACCGTTCTCTCTACTGGTTTTATATTACTATTTACTTTATTGTCGACATTCGAATTAACAGAAGATTCTATTTTATTGTCCTTTGTTGGCGTTGTTTCATTTTGTAGTTGTTGTTGCTGCCTATTGAAGACAATATGATGTGTGCTTGGAGGCACTTTACTAGGTTTCACAGGCACTTTCGGTTTGTTCTTTGAAATTGGAGGCTTGTCTTGTGCGGGCCCATGTAGGAATGACGACCGTGGCAAAGTGCTGGTATCCAAAGACGGTGGAGGACTTCGGGGCAATTCAGGGGGTGTTTCATTTTCAGGTGGGTCCGCTTGTCCATCCGGAACTCCAGCTTGTTCTCGACTCTCCGTTTTATCAATAATTTCAATAATCTTTTCTTGAATCACCAGTTCACCATCTCCAGAATCTTCTAGACTATCTCTAGTAATGATGTCATCGTCCGTGCTACTTTCTTCAGTTTTATCACGACGAACTGTAATAATTTGTCCGTTGATCATCGGGGATACGAGGCTTATCTTTAACTCTCCAGGCACTACGTCCCTCTTGAAAGGTTTGATCGACACTAAAACTGTTTGCTGAGAGTTTTTACCGTCACCATCAGTGTTGAGTCTTCCTAAAGCTAGCTTAGTAAATGCCTTCTTAGCATCTTCTTTTAATAGGTTTGAATTGATGGAGTTAAAGTCTGTGTTCTTTTGTGTCAATGTTTCTAGAGCCCGCTCTTCTTCGTTTAGATACCTATAATCGTCTTCACTGTCCTCCACATCTGATGGAATGTCCTGTTCATCTGAAGAATAGTTATCCTCACCACCATAACCGATCACTTCCTCAACTTCTTCCGGGAAACAAACTGTGGACCTTTTTCGGCCACCTTTGGTCCCATCTTTCAAAATACCTTGAACCTCCGCATGAGATGCGGTTCCATTAGTAACCTGTTTCACTAATTGCACACTATTTAGAACACTGTTATTTTCTTCTTGTCCAGAAGTAGTTGTACCATTAGTAGTAGCTGTTGTTGTTGACTTGATGTTATTAGTTTGATTTTGAATGACAATCTCCTTCCAAGAGTGGTGACCATAGTACGTGCGCGTCATTGCTACAGCTGGTGAATGGTATCTTGTCTTATTGCTAGCGTCCAGTGCCCTTCCAGAACAATGTTCTTCTTTCGACTTGAAGCAGTTGGAGCATAGATCTTTCTTCCATGCGTTCTGTACAAAATTCTGACAAAGTGCAGCCATAATTGGTGTCACGAAGTTTTAGCCCAAGGAGGAGAAGAAAGAAAAAAACTGGCACATTTTTGTGGCGCGCGGGGGTTTTGTTTTCACTTGGTCATCCTCATTTCTTTTCTTCTTATTGACACTCACTCTACTGGTGTTAGTTTTTCGCTGTGGCCTACAGGTGGCGTGGATGTAGGTTGATGGTCTCTGAGAGCTGCTTAGCGTCCTCGAGGCAGGAGGTTTGTAACATGGTAATAGAAAACCTGCAAGTAGAAGAAAAAGGAAATATTGTATAAGATTTCAGTGGTCAGAAAAAAAAGTAAATATAGAATTACAAATGTAAGTTTACACTTTTCACAATTCAGTGAAAATATTAACCGCTAAAGCGAAAGGTAATATTGAGGACTCTCTTTTAAGTGAAAGTTTGTCATAAGAATAATAGTAACAAAAAAATTACTAGTATATAATTTCTTTTGTCATTTCTATACACTATTGAGCCCATTGCCATCCAGAGGCGCCTACGGCACGAGCCACAGAAGGCAATGGCCTCTCGTTTTTTGTAACAGTCCGCTGCGAGACGATAGGCCTATAGATAGAGTGAGCTTTCAAGTTTCATAGAGAAAAAACACTTTTTAATTAAGTCTGCGTTGGTTAGGGCTTTAGCAGTCTAGAAAATCGAATGGGTTCGAAGCTGCTAATGGTTGTGGACGTTCTGATTGAGGTTTCCTTATCAGTAAACTAAAAAAGAATAGCATGTTGATGCCTCGATATTGTTACAATTCTAAACCCTGTTCTTCTTGCGGGAGGGTAAAAATGTATTTATATTCGTGGAGTAACATGCTTAGCAACCCTTACACACTCAAGACATTTTACTACTGATTTGGCTACTTTTAAAAGCATTGCACAAACACAGGGATTATTGAACTGATTTCAGAGCACCATTCAAAACAAAAATTATAGAAAATAGCACTAAACGATATACAATTTGTCAACAACAATTGTATTTGTTTTGTACTAGTGAAATATATACTTTTAAATCCAGTGTATCTCTTTTCTTAAAAAGGGCACAAAGATTCAAAAAATAAAAACTAATTCACAATGTTTTCTTGTATGTATAACCCGTGGGCTTTTGTGGTGGACAAACACCGTGTGCGTGGGTTTTCTCGAGGTTCTCCCGTTTCCTCCACCCTTTCTTCATTTCACCAATTCATCCCATCATCATGCATCCGATCTGAGCCAAAATGCCTTAAAACTCTGACAGTGAGTTCAAATGTATCAGATTGTAGAATTAGATTCATGCTTGGCGATATCTGGTATAATAAAAAAAAATCAGACATCTTTTCCTTTTCCAAGGGGATTTGGTTTCACTCTTTAGAATCTGTAACTTTAAACGTCAACTGTTGGACAAGAATATATATTTTTGTGTGTCTGATTTTCTACTATCTTGATAGGGAGAGGGGGGGGGGGGGGGAAGGTACACAAAACCACTGTCAAGCGTCTCATACAAGTCAGCAAACACAATTCGAGACTCACTTATTCAAAGTAAAAAGATTATATACACACTTTCTCTCCTCACTTAAGAAGTATTTATTTTAATGGGTTGAGAAGTATGTTAAATTTCCATGCACACGAGCATATATTTATATGTGTACACATACATATTCTTGATAGCTAGGTGAGATGTCTCTGTGGGTGGTTAAACGTACGTACACTACATGTTCTTAAAGAAAAAAAAAAAGGATTCTTTTCTTATATTCCAACGGCCCCTCTGAAGTGGTGTTTCAAACAGGATCAAGGATTTGAATGTAATATCTTTAATTAACATCTAATTTGTGGTAGTAGCGTCCCTGGCAAGCGAGTGAACTCAATTACTGTCTCATAATTAATGAAATCAAGACACAAATGATTCGGAATTCATTTCAAATTGCAGGTTTCGATCTTAAAACGTTTGACAAAAGACAATGGCAAACCGCTATTGATTTCCCAGTAGCATACAAACGTGTTTTGAACGTTGATTTATTTTGGTTTATTTCGTTCATGAACCGTTATCGGTTGAAAAATGTACGTTTAATTTCGAAATCATATTTCAACAGACTTAATATTGTTGATAAAATGTTAGTTCAACGTGGATTCAACTGTTATTTTCAACTATGCTTTTAGATTTCTTTTCATGGAGTTCTTTCTAATTTAATGGAACAAAATTTGTAATTAAAAGCTAATTGAATGTGTCCTACCTTGAAATTCAATTTATATTCGAACGAAAATGTTATTTCGTTCACAAGATGTTAATGTGACGTGCGTTTATTAAATTGAAGTGTCCTAGATTACGCTCCATATGTATCTTTCCAAGTGAAATGCATAAAAATTATACTTAAAAGGGAATAGAATAAAATTAACTAGGTTTCTCATTTGCATGTTGAAAAGAGACTGAAATTTAAACTATATTTCAACCAATGTTTAATTTCGTTAATAGGGTATTAATGTTAAATGTTTTCAACTTTCCTTTTTAACTATGACATAGATTACACTGTATATACGTTTTTTTCTAAGGCGACATATTACACTTATTGAGAAATATAAACTTAATTGTGTAGCGATGGTCAAAGTGTTAAAGAAGGAAAAATGCATATAACAAAGAAACAAGGAAAGTATTCTTTATTCTTATCCTTAATGGTGAACCGACTCGTCTGGATTTGTAGCGACTGCGTTTCAAGACTGCGTTTTACTACAGATAACTTCCTCGTAACCGTCCAAAACAAGAAAGCCTTAGGTCACCATATGTTTTCCTTAAAACCACAGACATGTGGAAGGAATCTCTGTGGTTTTGACCCAAACGTTGCCACTTCTTCCTTTACTATTCTTCCCTTCCTTTCCCTTTTTATTCTTCCTTCCTTTTTTCTCTTTGGGAAAAGATATGACCACCTTTCGCTCCTGCCAGAGAAATATTATTGTCGGAATCTTTCTGGTGGTGTTGCCAATGTTTGGTTAACCGCAACTGATAGGGGGGTCCGTCTCTTTCACGGAAGGCTTTCATGATAGGATTCCTACGATAAAGGGAATAGTAAAAGAGTAGTGACTCTGAAGGCGACTCTGTGGGTGAGTGGTTAGCGTGACGAGCTACCAACGACGAGTGTGGAAAGTTCCAGCTACGAACCCCACAGCAAATGGTTGGAAAATTAATATATCACGATGAAAGCAACGAGCAAAATGTGTACACAAATTGACAGTAACCATTCTCTGTTTTGGCCAACTGAACCTGTTTCTTCATCGTCCGCTTCTTGATTTCAACTTGTTTCTTCCCAACCATTATTCAACGTCGAATAAACCGTTGAACAGGCGGACATTTCGGTACATTTATAACGTAAAAAAATACGTTTCCGTATTAAGTTTAATCCACGTATTTTTAACGTATGTGTGCTACTAGGGATTCACCCTGCTGAGGTACGAACGAACGTATTATAAAACGCATCCGGGCTGAAAAGTCATCATCGTGGTACTTCAATAGTTGGGGCGCGAATGATAACTGTAATAATAGTCTACAGTACATTATATTTAGCAGTTAGAAATATGAGAGTTCCTTTTTCTTTGAATAGTTTGTCGCACTGTACTGGTTGAGTAGCTTATCTTCATTTTTTTAGCTGATTTGTCTTCTGATGCATACTATTATTTTCTTTACAAGAAAATTTTATTATTCGTAAAATTTGCTTAAAGGGTCCTTAAAGACTGATGGAGCAAGATCTGGATTGTTGGTGGGTGCTACAGAACAGTCCAGTACAAATTCCTGAATCGTCGCCAACGTGTAAACAGCGCCCAATATTCTCACACTGTGTAGTTGAAGGACGACAATGTCGCACCCTGTAAAACTGGTGAAAATGTATGAAAATTATTTCAGGAACACGATAGCGAGGTAATCGTCCCCAAGGTCAGCGAAATTTTAATCTGTGAAGAAAGTATACGATATAATAGAACATTTGTCCTCTCCATTGTCTATTTAAATCAAAGCAACCTGAACCATTACATCTGACCGGTTAAAAGAATCAGTCATAAGACTACCCTGGCAAAACCGGAGAAATATTATAGAGGTCTCGTAGCGTTCGTTGTAGTTAATATGTAGACACCAATCCAATTTCCACAAAGTTTGGAGAGCTTCTGAGACCAGAATAGCTGCCCTAGGAGACTAGTAAAGAAAGATGATGACCATGGATCAGTATTATAGACAAGACACAGGTTTAACACTTCTCACTCAGATTATTCCTCAGTCTCACTAGATGACTACCAGGATAGTATCTAGAAGGAAGTCCACGTTACTACGTTCTCTGTCTCGTTCGCCGGAAGTTGTGTTTCGCAAGGAACGTCACAAGGACTGGAGCAGAGGCCATGGCCTAAAAATATCAATTGAAATTAAATGCACAAGATTTTAGTGTAGCTTATACCATCGAAGCACGTAAGCTACGTACATCAATTCTTTGTTCTAAAGAATGACATTATTTTTATACACGACACGACTACCAAGTAAAAAAAAAAAATCTTTTACGATCCATATATACGTTGTAATGGTCTGGAAGTTCTATTGGCTGGTAGAGTCCGCTTGCAAGTAATCTTGCACAAATAATTTGTACATACCCACATAACACAGAAGCAATTAAAGGCATGTTAGAAGGTGATTTTCACGTTGCGAAAACAAATGAATTTTTTTTATGTAGCAGACAAATTCTTTTTTAATCCAGATAAAAGTGGCAATTAAAGACGCCGAGAAGCCACGTGTCTGGCTGCCTGCGCTGTTATATATGTGGAACACTTTTTTTTGCTGCTTTTTTATAAATAGTTTCTTTTTTTTTAGTATCTTTTCTGCTTCACGCATGTCGCGGACCATATATCACTAGGACAATGGTTGGTCTACGTCAAGATATGTTTCTTCTTTTTCTTTTTTTTTGCGACTATGCTCTTCTCTGAAATGAGGTTCTGTTTGCGCGTAATTAGAGCCTGGTTTAGATACTTGTAACAGCATTTAAGTCTTTAGCTTGTGCTGGTGGGGTGTGTGTATATATAGTGTGTTTTAAAAATGATAGTCATAAAGTGGAGTGTGAATTTATCAAACTAAAACGAAAAAGGAAAATAATTTGAAGATAAATGTAAAAGCATGCGTAGTTTTCGAGCTAGAGGTACCTAAATGTAGCAATGCAACGTTACAAATGACGTAATATCTCGACAAATGGTGACGTAATACGTGTTGATTCCGCAAATCCCAACGAAAGTCGTATTCAAGCTTTGTTATTTGAGTAAAATTGAACATTCAACGAGTATAATATAGACAGGATTGTTACCGGTACGTAATAATTTCATGCCCAAGTACATTGCGCAGTAGACAAGCACATAAATATCCTCTTGTATATAGGTCTATAGGAAAAGTTTTATTTGCGCATCATGTGAAAACTATTAAACCAATTCGCTTCAAACTTAGTATGATTAAATAGAGAAGTGGCGGCTTTTCAGGTGAAGCTGGTGAAGTGGCACTTCACATATTACTTTTTTTTATTGAGTTATATGAAACTATTTAGGAGAGTCAATCACGATATGAAATCGTTTATGCTTATCCATCAAGATGCTCAGCTTTTAGTTAAGTGAAAAAGTTGGCATCATGGGTAATTTAGCGAAGCATAAAATTCCTGGACATTGTTTAACACAGGCTGATCGAGTATGTTTACGTGTGAATGTATTTGTACACGTCACTTGCTCTTTAGACCACAAGCCGCCACTGATATAGGACACAACTCTTAAGGTTTTTAATTAGCATATTAAATTTGATTACCACTTCCATGGAAACGAAACTCAACTATTAAACACAAACATTCGAAAATAATGGTTGAACTATTACAATGTAATCTGCCAACCAGACAGATTTTGGCAATATTACAATGTAAAATTAATTACCGTTAACATTAAAGAAATACTACTACTATTAGTATAGTTGTTGTAGTAGTAGAGGTAGTAGTAGCAGCAGTAGAAATAATAAAATAGTTGTAGTTTTACCAGCAAGTCCTATAAGTATAGCAATAATGGTAGAATTGAACGAAGGTCTTTAGGCATCTATGACTCAGGTCAGGATGGGGTAACGGAAGGGAGTCGGCCAGATCCCAAATTGAAGTTACCATCCCGGCATTTTCCTGGTGTGACTGAGGAAACCCCTTGTAAAAACTTCAGGGTGGACGACCGCTATCAAACGCAGGACCTCCCCAACGCGAAGCCAACGCTCTAGTAACTGAGCTACGGCCGATCGGTATTTATGGTAAAAGTGGTACTGTTGCCGCTGATGGTGTTAATAATAGTAGTGGGATGGCTACGAATACTTTTGATCCTGCACACGGGCGGGCATCTTAGCAAGTATTTTATAGAAACGCTGAAGGTAATAAGTACTAGGAAGTAAGGAAATATTTCTTATGTTTTCTCAACCATACATACAGCCTTCTAGGAATTGGTTTTCTTATTCAAGCCATCAATGTACTTCAAGTGATACAAGGCAGTACCAATGTTTATTCGTCGAAAAATCATGAAAATAAAAATTTCGTTTTTTAAGCTGAATTATTTCGCTGAATCAGTAAGCAACCTGTGAAAGCTATATCATCAATCATTCTAGCTTTCCGCAACAATGCTCCACTGAACAAGAAAAAAACGCATTTGGTAAATCGAGTTGAGAGACTTTGGAAGCTGATGGATCACTGCTCTAAAATTTACCGCGGTATCTATCAGATTGTGCAGTCAACGACTTCCTTGTGCTCTTAACTTTCCAAGAATTTCTATGCCACAAAATATTTACTGTGAGTGAGTAGATATTACCTAAGTTCGAATTTACATATCAAGATGTACGGAAATTAGTCCTTACCACTTCAATGTAACGTCAATTACATCAGCCGATTTCAAATGATATGAACTAGGTATGTGAGCAGTTTAACTCACAAAACCAAATATGATATTTCTATTGTTCACATAGGACTTTAGCCAGTTTCAATTCACGGACTAACTACAAAACGGACAGTTCCTTCCACACCGGCAATATAGGATTTCGGTTATGTACGTTGTTTTTTTTTTTAATTGTCTACTTTTGGCCACATTGTAAATGACAGTCAATTTTACTTGTTGAACTATACTGCTGATCGTGGGGGAGCCACTAGTAAAAGAGAAAACAATTAATTCTATTTTCGATTTGATCCAAGATGGATCAAACTTTTAATTCTAAGGGCTGCTCTTCTTGTAAGCGTGCGTTGCGTGCTTTACTTACGATTTTTATCCGTAGCCAATAGAAACTCGTATTACACATAGAACACGCAATAAAGCACGTGTTTCATAGGCTAATCACCCAAATCGCAAGTAACGCAAGCTTGCAAGAAAAGCAGCCCTAACTAAGTTTCTTTTACACTTGTAATCGCTGTGCGATCCATTTTCTATTTATGTCTCCATTCTTTAGTTATGCACATACTGGACTACACATATAATAGCATAGACAGTATATTACTTTGTGTAACTCAAGAATTAAGGCATACGTCGAGTGATGGTCCACACAGCGACAACAAACATAAAAATCTAAGTTTGAACTGAAAGTTTGGTCAATTTTTGATGAAACTGGAAACAGACTGATGAGGTTAACTGTTTCCCTTTATGTTCAGATATGAACCAGATTTGTAACGCAATCGAACGCTCCAATATGTTACAGAACAATTCAATGTAGTTATTTTTAACTTTTAAATAGACTTTATTTCTGGAATACTGGAATAACAGTATAATAAAAATGAACTGCTGAGAAACTCTCTTCTTAGGATCATTTGTCACCTTCAAAAAAACTTTGGATTTCTTGGGATAGGAACAAATCCGTCACGGTGAACTACACAATCCATTCTTATGAAGGAAACTATAGCATGTGCTACAAAAGAACTTTCTTTAAAAACAAATTCCACAGATTCTACACAAAGCTAATGTACAGTATATAACCTGTTTTCGTTCTCTTTTCTTTATCATAACATATTTTTTCTTGTGGGTGATATCACGAGTAAAGTATACGTTGTTATATTATTTAATAATAAGGTCTCTTTGTGTTCGCTGTCTATGTATTACAAGCAGAAGTTCTTTTGCCTGGTTTCTTGTTTCTTCTGTGTTATAACTACTTTACTTCTGCATTCCTTCCGTGAGGACACACCTGACTCGCATAAATAAGCAGCTTTTACCGACTTGCTATGGCCCTGTTTACGGTAATAGCGAGGCCAATTCTGAACTACTGCTAAAGGCATTGCATACTTTTCTCTTTAACATCCCCTCTCCCTTAGGAAAAACTGAAGAAGGAAATTTTCTTTTTAACGTTAGTTGTCTTTTTAAAATTCCTACAGCGCCTATATCTACATTCTCTTCCAATATTTATTGAATTCTCATAGCTTTCGGCAAACAGCGACATTTTCTTAAGAACATGGCCTTATGTTTCACGATCAAGGTCCTTTATTTTTTTCTTGCTTGCGACACTCTGTCAATAAAATGTTCACTGGTGTAAATGAGCTGACTAATATCATATTTCCAGTCATGAAAACGTGATTCAGTTATTTACTACCTTTGAGTACAACAGAAAAATATAGTAGTACGCCAATATATGTGTACGATACGTTGGTTATCTTAAAATTAAGATTTGTTTTGTTATAAACAAAACAAAATTCAATTCATTCCAATAATTTTAACGTCACAATTATATTAATGCAACGTGTCTACTTATTCCTCATTGCGATTGAGAAATTTCTTCAGCTGTTGCTTGACGACTTCCTCGTCATAGAAATCTTCTGCCACTTTGTTTAACCAGTCCGAAGTTGAACAGTGATCATCTCGTAGAGGACATTGTGAAAAGTGTGGGAAAACCTTATGAAATTTTTCAATAGTGAATCGTCTGTTTGTACGAACATGAGCATCAATATCTGTGTTTGGAATCCTCTGTATGCTGATGACATAGCGATGTGCAGATTGCCGTTTATTGTGTACATTTGTCCATGAAACAAACGACATTGGTTACGCATATTTCCCAGATTCACAACACCCGTTATGAGGAAAGCTCGGCGGGCCGCCAGTGGCCCACCAACCATGAAGGCGGGCCACCGGAGGCCCGCCGAGTTTTCCTCATGGGGGGGCCTTCTGCATACACTTTCTACAAGTTTGTGATGGATTTCTGCAGGTGGGATGTTTCTGGCGTTTAGAAATCTAATCACCGAATGCACTTGACAGTCAGCAGGAGTAGTGCTATACACGACATTTTATTTGAAGAAAGCACTGTGATACAGTAACCAATGGATTGGCAATCACTATAAATGTGGCACAAGCTCTGACGACAGATCTAGTCCTACAAAAACCTTCGGTCATTGACCTACGTGAGCGGGGTGCGTAAATGCGTATTATTTTTTTTAAAAATCATAACACTGATTATACACTTTCATTTAGTTTTCTTAGAATCTAAATCTTATTCTGAGCATTTATACGAGATGAATGTGCACATACTTCTGTGGATCAAAGATCCACTAATATATATGTTTGGTCTTTTACAATGAGAAAGCTGAACAAACTTAACAAAATCAAAACGTACTACTATTTATAATATAACTTTTCACCTACAATCTTCAGCCTTTATCAGTGGGTCAAGTTAAGATAATATTTCAGAATGATTTAGTAAAAAAATATATAGTTCACAATGTGACTTGACTCTAATATATAATTAACATCTTCCCGCATTCATCACTATTTCTCTAAAAAAATATATATTCAAGGTAACGTCCGTACGTGACCTTGTGGTGATGTCAAATTACAGATTATATAATTGCGTGTAATGTGTCAAGGTAGTAAAATTTAACTTACTAACTTTAACTCATTCTTCTAAGCAAAATACACGTATTTCCTGCTCAGCTGCAGACAGGGGATAATTAGTGCTAGGCACACCTACAGGCGAGGAAGGCAAGCGTAAAATTGTACAGAAGTTGGAGGAAAGTGTGTTAATTTGAGAAGAAATAGGCAGAAAATAATAACAAACAACGATAGTATTTGAAAGATTGCTTACTTCATATAGCTAAAGCAGGGATTCTGCTAGATCACCAATGAGAACGGTGTCACCCCTTCAAATTCTCGAGCACACAAACCCAACTTTAAAAGTTTTACGCTTAAAAATCGATAGAAACCCTGTAAAAATCTACTTACATCCTCACTAATTTTGGCTTTACAGCTCTCCCAAAGTGAAAATCTTTGCCAGGCTCTCTGAGCTAAAGGCTGAGAAGACAGTTTGAATTTCAGAGTAAAAAGGAATAAGGAACGACGCTATTCATTTATTAGAAACGTAACATATTAAGATTTCTGAAGAGGTATGTGTCGTTTATTGGTTTTGCAAGAAGCATTCGATAGAGTAAACTAAAAAAAAAAGAAAAAAGAAAATGCAAATATGGAAATGGAAAGACGGAAGATTTCACATTTGAATCACAGAAGTTAAAACTTGATAACTCATACAGGAAAATCGTAGAGAGGTGTGACAAGAATGTTGCCTCATCCTTTTTATTTAAAAAAATGGAGGACAAAATGTAATGTTATAACTAACGCTGTAAGATTATACTTCAATAGGTCTCCAGCCCTAATTTGGTCGATATCAATTGCAAACTACAAAAGTATTTTCACTAAATCAAATGCGAAGTATACCATCTCAAACGAAGAAAAATCGCTTTCATCATGCCTTACTTTCCTGTACCACATACCAAGGGAAATTCTAAATTCATCTGTGTTGTAACAATATGCTATAAGATCTGTCGAGCAAATTACGAAATGATAAAGAATGCAACTTAAAATATGCACCAGGTGGACGTGCAATATGCCCTGTTAACCTTATTACAGGTTCATGACTTATGAATAATCTTATTTAAATATGCTTATTTTCATAAATAGTTGTCTTGTATGTGGACATAATAAAGGTACTATACTCTTCCAGTATACGAAGTAAGAAAATGTCCGACTTGTTTAGATTCCTCGAGATATGCTGTATCTTATGTCATTGAACGACGAAGGTCAAGTTCTTCTGGGATGCGTCGTCTATAGCAAAATTCTTCAAGGTACAGCACGCAAATCATCACCAATATGGTAAATACTCCCACGAGGAAAATTGGGCGGGCCTCCGATGGCCCGCCTTTATGGTTGGTGGGCCACCGGAGACCCGCCGAATTTTCCTCATGGGGACTCCTTAATTGGTATGCAGACTTAATGGGAAGGAAAACTATTGTAGGGTAAAGGCACCAGTAGTAGATACCCTTAAGAATATCTTCGTTAGTATTTTCTAGTACCTGTGTTACCGTTCATTACATTCATTCCAAAACCAGTGTGTTAGAAAAAAAAAAATTTCTTGATACGAGTATCAGAATTAGCAATGGGGAACATTCTGGGTGTATGCAAAATATCCATATGGTGGTCCAAGTTCTTCAAAAATTTGGTCTAAAATGTGTGGAGTGTGCTACCATTTTAAAATGATTGCGTGCTATCATTTTAAGCAAAATGTTCTGAAAGTTTGTTCTATGGCGTGTGGAACTCTATCAATTCAAACAAAATATTCTAAACGTTGGTCATACGTTGAAACAACTACAATTTCAAAGAAAATCGACTAAAAGGGTGTTCTATGGTGTATTCAATTATAAGATCAGATATGCTTTGTAATTATTCTATGGTATATGGACTGTTGAGCGATCTTTTTAAAATTATTTTGTTCTATGGTGTGTGTGAGGCTATCATTTCGAACAAAATGTTCTAAAAGCCTGTTCTATGGTGTGTGAGGCTATCATTTCAGACACAGTGTTCTTCCGTGCTCTCGTTTCCTTTGAATTATCGCTTCGTATTTATGTATCTGAAACACAGTTTAAGACAAATAGCCTTAGCGGAAACATGTTCACCACGTAATCATCAGAATCTTTATTCAAATCACAGATCTTGAACATGCTGGCTGAACTTTTCACTAATTTTCCTCAGTGGTATTAGGCGTATGACGGAATATTACTTTAAAAAGAAATATTATATTACCTTTAACCTAACAGGAAACCTATTTAGCTTTTTTTTTTGTAGTGGTGAGTAAACTGTACGATTTTGACATGTAGCCGTGCAGGAACGAATTTACACTTTTACGTGTGTTCACTCTTTGTAAATACTGAACATATAACCCAAAAGATTTCTTGGTGTGTAGGCCTATGTGATTACTAAACTCTGAAACTGGCTAGACATCTCACAATCGACTTCCAATACGAACGCTAAAACGTGTGGTTGCATTGCATCAGGGCATGGCCTCAAAACCTACAAGTGGGTGCGTCAAAGCGGCTTTCTTCCTGTTCACCTTTCTGACAGTTAAATTTAGTCAGTCTCATGCATTGTATACACACACATACAGTCTTTTATCAAAAGTAGAAGCAGCAGAAAACAAACCACATGCTTCGTGGATGTTGCGTGTTTTGTATTCAATAGATTCGAAAAGAAAGAAACCGCTTTTTTTACATTGTCACATCCAATTTTCAATCTCCCGTTAAGATTAATACGACGAGACTATCCGGACAACCCCCTCTCAGCCTCATGAATGCATATCTCAGCGTTCACGACCTTTGATCTTTTTTCCTGTAACAGAATTATATATTAGAGTCCGCCTGTTTTTGTTTCGTTGAAGCTTCTTTCTAATGGAATACAATTGAGCTTTCTCTCCATGTGTTACAAATCAAGCTTCAATGTTGATAACAATTTTGACCTTTCAATCAAGCATGCATGAGAATGTTGAAGCTTTTGTCAAATAGGCCTTGATTATACGTGCTATCGTCCAATCAAAAAATAAACCTACCTACACACAATACACACCACAGAAGAAGCAAATGAATGAGAACAGAGGTCGTATAGTATCAAGGATGGAGAACATTGGAAAGAAGGAATCGGATACGATCCTAATACCCACCGGAAGAAGAATATCACATCATAAACTCGGGACTAACAATTTTCAAATTAATGCCAGAGTCCCGTGCACAGGCCGAACTGAGCCACACCAGTTGAATGCCGGAATGGTAACCAAGACCTAGGCCGCTACCTTCCTCGTTCCACGTAAAGTATGTATAACTTGGTAATGTATGTTTCCTTCTTTAAAAGAAAGAGTACAAAGATAATTGAGCCAGTGGATTGAAACAGTAAGATGTTGTAGAGCTTGTAATGATGAAGTTTCCACAATTATCTCATTCAAATTTACAAAGCCGAAAAAAAAAATGATAAAATGCCATTTTCCCTTTCCGAAATCGCCATATGGATTCTCATTACGGACCAAAATATTTAGTTCCATACTTTAGTGAGTTACATTGATTATTGATCCTTTTATTTGTTTCTTAAATACTCAGCCGTGGAGGGTAAGGTATGCTGAAAATAAAACCCATAATGCGAGTTTGATACCAGTCCATTTGCCTCAAACGCCTGACAGTTAGACGACCCTCCCTAGTTCACTGTTTACCGGCGTGACATACCATTCAAGGATAATAGGCAATGCTTGAAAAATGTTTCTGAAAAATAAACGTATACCTTAAGAGTAAAAACTAATGTTGTTACTTAGGGAGACTAGGCAGCTACAATCGGAAATTACTAACACAATAAATGAACCGGGTTCAATCTGGAGGCGTTTTTTCTCGAAAAAATTAATTTGGAAATTAGGTACTGTTGCTAGAGTGGAGTAGTCATCAAATTAATAACAGTGCTCTTGGATAAAGATAGAACATGGTAGATTACAGGTAGTACGTTAGAATATTAGTCGATGGAATAAACTTATGAATAATGTTTGTATTGTACACCTAATCTTGAGAGAGAGGAAAAAAGAACAGAAATATGATCATACGAAACTAGGTGCTGTTCAATGGTGCACGTCATCTGAATGCATTTATAAACACCATCGTTGTCCTTGACTGATCAGCAAAGAAAAACATAGGCTAACGGTAACTTAAGCCGATATTATTACTGCATGTGTCATCTTAATAACATCTTCTATTCCCTTTTGTGACGCTGCAATGATTACTTGCATTGGACAGGTACACCACACACACACAAAAAAAAAACTTGGTTAGACTTCAAGTTAGATGAATCGGTATGCTTACGAAGCTATAAAAAGTGCTTCATCAGTAACCACACAAGTCAAATGCTAACAAAATTCCCGTTCTTCTTTTTTAAAAATATCTACTTAACGTGCAAGCGACAAACAACGAACATATTATGAAATCTTGCATAATATTATGTTACGCTATCATCTCTTTTCTAACAGTCCTTGGATTCTTTTAAACTTCCGGATTACATCTTATTTTTGGGATTCAGCACTTTAGCCAGTTCTACTGTAATCTTCACTTTATGTACAAAATTAACCAGTTATCTACGGAAACCATATGGCGGAAATCAGTCGGATCAAGTCGCAAAAGACCCTTTAAATCAGAGCAACTCACATGGCAGAAAAGAATGCATATTTGATCCGAATTGCTGACACTTGAACGCGGAACGGAAATTTTTATCGGAATTTATATATTGCAGTTAACTAAGGCCCATGTACTTACATCAATAGTTCATATTTCTTTGTGATAGAAGGGTGAATCGTTGCTAAATTTAAGTGTTTTAGGTCCCTTGATAGCAAATCTATATTAAAAAAAAAAAAAAAAAGGATCTTAGATAATCCCTCACAGTTCGTCTGGTCCGTCCGTGTCCAGAAATTGAACCTCAGAAGCAACAAGGTGTACACTGGTACTATACGTGTTGTTGAAAAAGTCCTGGATAGGCTAGCTCAGAGATGCAGGAACAATCTTACTTGATTGGTGCAATGAGTCAGTGTTGCCAATCCATTATTTTAATAAATCAATTGGGCAAATCCATTCCTTTATGCCTATCTGCACCAGACTTGTCATGAACATTATTCGATACGGTAGGAAAATATTGTGGGGGTTCCTGTTCTTAAGTACGCCGGTTTTCAATGTTGCCAACCTATTTTTTTAATGTAAGTCCGAGATACTACGAAGGGACCGGAGTCTGAGATTATATGTAGAATCGCAACGCTAACTTGTTTTTTTTTCTTGTTTTTGTTTTTTTTGTTCATCCTTTCGTTGTTAGAATGCAGAATTCAGCATTTATTTTGTAGACGAGAAATGAATGACGTGATATTCTGTAGGGCAAACTCCGCATCTTTAGCTGTCTAACTATTCACATATCCACGTCCTTGCGTTGGCCCGTCCGCTTCAACAACAAATAACATCCACCCGCTAATTACAAATCTGGAAGCAAACTAAATACGGATTTATGACTGGTAGATAGGATTTCTCTTTTTTTTTTCTGTGATAAAGTGAGGGGTGTATAAATGTGAATCAGTAGAGACATTACACATTTCTTTTTTATCTTCGTTTTCAATTTATTCTCTACGAGCTGGATAAGCGTTTGTGGCCCAAGTCCGTCACTCATGTCGTCGGTGATCATCTGAAAGCAAGGATGAGGAAAATATCGTCCAGGCTTTATTTTTCAGATACCATGACAACACTCACCTAGCGCGATAGAGGAATATCCTGAAAGAAACTTACAAGATGGTCAGTTGAGTAGGAGTCGAAACCACACCCTCTCCCAAGTACTTATCGTAAGTCCGCGACCATAACCATTGGATCACGAGGCAGAAGTTTTCTCTGTTTCCAGTTTGCATATTCGCGTAGTACTTCCTGCTATATCTAGAACAGGATTCTTTTCCTTTTCCACTTCAGTGAGATCACAAAATGCACAGTGTAGTTGTGTACATTCCGCTGTACGCTAAAATATCTCTCTGAAATAAATCGCACGTTTTGTATCTGATAAAATTGTTATCAGTTGTATATTTTAGCTAACCGATCTTAAGCGAAGATTTATTATTTATGTTCTCAGGTGAACCACTTTTCTTCCTTTTTTTTTTAGGACGTGATAGAAGAAAAAAAAGTTGTGAGGTGTCGATGAATGTTCCTTCTTAAACAGTTTTCTCTCATTATCATTTTTAAACACCTGTTGGTTATTTATGATAACGTCAAGATTTTTATAAAAAAGAATGTCTACAAGATGCGCTTGGATGAATATATTCTGGGCTTGCATTTTTTATCTCTATGTGGATGGCTTGTGTTTCTTGCTGCGCTGCGTTTTGTTTCGTGCAATGCCACACTCTTCTTTATAAAAGTGATGAATTATGGTCACTCAGGTGGACGCAGTTCCACCAAGCGCGGACAGATGGCGTTGGGGTAGACTCAGGACCTATCGGTCTGTAACGTCGGTGGTTATTATTAGTATCGACCTACGTATATGAGTAGTCCAGAAACAGAATGTTTGATTAGTTTCTGACCAAAAATCTTTGCTGGTTGTGGTTAATTCAAAATAAGCGGTATTATTATCTTTTTTAAAAATATTTATAAACACACCTAGCCTCCGTGGTTCAGTGGTTGGAGTAAACGGATTTCGGAACGGCACTGGGGAGGCCGTTCTTTTATAACACGAGCACACATTGCTGTACTGTATCACGTTTTGGACTTCTTCTGGGAACAGAATACTAGTCAATGACGTACTGCTGTTAGCTCTTTATCTGTATCGGCGTATGCAAACTTTATTTTTATTTTTATATGGACCAGTCTAGTAACTTTGGACTTCGGCCCGTCACGATTCGCCTTTAGCTGTTAAAATCCACACCCATGCCCCTGCCGGGACTCGAACCCGGGACCTTCGAGCCGATGGCCTACCGCCGCAGACAGCTCGGCCGGCTATCGGCGTATGTATATGTTATGAGGTTTATAACTGAAATGTATGGAACATGCTTTCTATATGGTAATTTCGAAAATTACTACATGTAAAATTATATTAATGGTATTTAGGGGTTTTCTTTAAACTTTTTAACCTATTTTAAGCCTCCCTCTTCATAGCTCAGTTAGTAGAGCGTTGGCTTAGCAATAGGAAGGTCCTGCGGTTCCAGCGACCGCCAATTGGATTGAAAAAAGAGGGAAAGCTAAATATTTTCAAAAGGAAAATCAGGGACGTAATATATGACTACTGAACAGTGCGCACGTTAGGCCATCATTCACTTACATAATCACTCATTTGTATATAATCAGCCATTTCAACCTTGTAATCTTTCAACCATTCACTATTTACCCAAATGTATTTTTTGTTTCTTTTATCATGATTTTGTGTGTGTGTATGTTTTGTTTTCCCATCATTGTGTTATACACTAACTGCATATCATAAGCATGGACATGTATATGGTACTTATTTTGTAACTTTTCTATCTCTTTTTTATGCTTTGGCATAATATTTGTGTCTTATTTGTGTTTTTTTTTTCTGTTACTGTAGGGCAACAAGCTCTTCTATATGTAACCATTATTTATGTAAAAGAATTGTATAGCTTAATGCAACCCTACACTAAACAATAAAATAATAATAATAATAATAATAAAAATCCTGACAGGTTTTTCCAGAGGTTTTTTTTTCTAATAAACACTAGGCAAATGACTTCATAGTATCTACTAACTAGGCCCTGGCCGAGTACTTTCCAATATCCTCTCCATCCTCACTCTGAGATGCCTAAAGGCCATAAATAAATAAAATTCTAATTCAGATTAAGCCTCCTTATCTTTTTCAATTCTTTTTTCGCCAGATAACCTACTAATACTTACTATAAATTCTACGTCGAACATTAATCAACGTTTCACATATTCCAAGTGGTCTTTTTTGCACTCAAATAATATAATAAATAGTCATTTCTTGCAATTTCGCTCGTAAATCACTGCAAGTTGTTTTACATACAATTGGACGATATCTTGCATTTGCATTTTTCATGATAACATTTCTACATTTGCATTAGGTTGGTTTCTTTTTTCGCCCTAGCACATTCGCATTGCAAGTGCTGAAGGAGTCCTTTCCTTTAGCCAGAGAAAGAAAAGAACACATCAAACAAAGAGGAAGATCTTTCAATTACACATCCTTTCAGGGATTTTTTTTTTACTACTAATAAAAGG
Source organism: Lepisma saccharinum (assembly GCA_022664845.1). Classification (NCBI taxonomy): domain Eukaryota; kingdom Metazoa; phylum Arthropoda; class Insecta; order Zygentoma; family Lepismatidae; genus Lepisma; species Lepisma saccharinum. Next base: position 22,543 of record JAGDQP010004059.1, on the reverse strand, counting down.
ATAGGAAAAACTCAGTAATATCGTTTATTTATACATCCTTTCTTTGAGCCTGGGACAAAATGATGGACGTGTAGTTTTTTTCCTCTTTTGTTAGTGATGAAATAACCACTGCAGAACAATGCAATGATTGCGTTATCGTGGACAGGAAATGCAAACAAAAGAACGTCGTTGCGCACATCTGTTTTATTATTGTTTTCTTCTTCTTCTTCTTCTACAAGTATAGTTCCCGAAACCTTCAAGTTTAACATTAAAGTTTGCAACAGTGTATTTGTATTTCTATTAATATTTCAAACCAAAAGTTGCGTTTATTTTTCCTAAAACTTGATAAAATAGAAATAAAAATTATTTTGGTGTAATTCTCAGACGCCATCTTGAATTTTTGTAATCATTAATTTACGAATACCTGGATTTATTTGACTCATCCTCTCTCAAAAATAGAATTGCTAAGTTCTTGTGCGACCTGCTTCTTCTTTGTGTTTACTTTGATGGCTGTGCTTCATAAAAATACATTAATGTCCACATATTTAAAATACTGCACGTTTGTAAATGAACATCCGAATGAATGGCTATCTTGTATTTCCGCTTCTCGTTCTTATAGTTTTCAAGACATCAACCTAAACAAAAAATACATGTAAGCCTCAGGTCGGGATAGGGGAGCGAAAAGGAGTCGGACAGGGCCTAATCCTGGCATTTGCCTGGTGTAACTGGGCAAAAACACTGAAGAAACCTCAGTCAGAATGGTCGATCGATGGAATAGAACCAAGGTAAGGACCTCCCGAATACGAAGTCAACAAACACCAATGGTTTTGAGAATAAATATGACGTCAACTTTATAATTTTACCTGTAATTTTGTGTTTGTCTTAAAATCACTTCTATTTGTATGTAAACAAACCCCAAAATGATGATAACTAAATTTGTTCATTGGTTTTTGTTTACAAAAAGAATATTTTTTTTTCGCGAATAAATAAAAAATATATTGTTATGGTCCTTGGTCGTCGTGCTTCTTCTCTTCTTCCTTTCTGTAGACAGCTCAGGGTGATTTGGTTTATGGGTTCGCGAAGATACTGGGTAAGGCAATCGTAGAGTCACTCCTTCTAATTAGCAAGATGCCCGCTTTTATGGACCCAGCGTAATGCATTACTGGTGGGGCGAAACTTGCTTTCAATGTTTAAATGTCCTGACCAGGAGTATATAGTCTGGCAGAACACAAGTTTGCAGATCAAAAATTAGTTATTATAACCAATAAAGCAAAGACCATAGAGTTAGGAATATAAATATAGGGAACCTTAGGTTGTTTTGTCGGAGAGGGGAATGAAGCCAAGAGAAGGAAGGGACGAGACATTTCGGCCATATTGACTGGCCCCATATTTAGAGACCCTCTTTTCCGAGTATTGCCTCTCTGAGGTGCATCATCCTTCTATCGAAAAAGGCAATCCTCACAGTACTCGGTATAGAGGGACTCTAATAGGGCCACACAAGATGGCTGCCGATAAACCGTAATTTGGCTTCATGTGACGTCATGTATGTTCTCTCTATTTTCTTCCTAATTCTATGGCAAAGACTAATATTTAATCCTCACTTTTTATTTATAAGGTAGAAAAGCTTCTAAGAATACCCAACACTGATAAGTCAACAACATAATACAGTTTCTAAAAGCAGAACCTATTCATTCTCTTTTAATTCTGCACTCATACTTCCACAAAATTACCAACCAATCGTACATTTAGTTTCACAAAATTAAATGGAGTTTTTTTTATATATATAAAGAACACATCAAACGCATACTTCTCTCCGACCGCAAATTACAAATATATTTAAGAAATTCTCATGCCAAGAGCTTTTAGCAATTTCCGAAACAAAGCCATTTTATATAATATTCAAGTTGTACATTCTCCTATTCACTCTCTACGACTATGACGTCATTCCTACATTCTATCGTACTCATTCAATAGATAATAGTTTATTACATTCTGCTTTTATAAAATTAAATTAACAAAATTAATTAAATACAATATTTAAATTCTATTTCATATTTAGATTTCAGCAATGTAAATAAATAAAATCTTTAATTTAAAAGAACATAATATTATATGGAAATGCCGCACAGCAACAACAAATCAATTAAATTATAACGCTTTATTTTATATACAATACGAATGCACTACCCATTACAATATCTATAACTTTAGATCGTGTTATTCATAAAATATGAACTCAAGATGGCTTATATAATGCTGAAGACTACACACTAAATTCGAAAGAGCGGAACTCTGCTCCAAGTGAGCTGAATATTTCATCTTACGAGGGCGGAAAGAGGGACCGCTCTTTTACAGTGGATTTTCATCAAAGGAAAGATTAAAACTTTCCGCTCATAAAACAGGACGAATAAAAAGGATGGTAGTTCTTTCTTATTTTTTGAATATGAAAACGATGCAATACGTTGACAGTGTAAAAAGAAGCAAAAGGAAGCACCTATTTATAAGTAGTAAGTAAGAAAACCAATTGTTCTTATGAATGAAAAAGAGTTAAAAACGAACTTTGCCTCCAACGCTTTATCCCCTAGACTTGAAGGCCAACTGAAACAGTCTCGTCCGGTATTTGAGAACAAGGTTCAAAATTTTTCTTGTACATTTCTGGTATGTGTTTTGTCACTGAGAAAAGTTGTTAGGACTTCTGTTGTCATTTTAAATTAAACTCGATTAACTTCATAGTATCGATTTAAGTCTTTCGATAAGCTTCGCGGTAGCAAATGGCTAAAAACAAATTTGATACACACCATGAGAAATTGCTCTTTCAAGTTTGAAGAGTAAATTACATCCTCAAAGCATTGGAATCCCATCTAGAAAGATTACATTTTCTACTCGCGAGAGCGGTTCTTTGAAAACAACTCTTTTTCGATGGGAATTCAATAATTTTTCCATGAGATCACTTTCTCGTCGAAAAAAGTGAATTTTTTTTGCTCTTCTGATTAACTGTGTATATGTACCCCCTAGGCGTACGCAGGATGTAGTTAGTGGAGGTTCCAGCTGAAAGGTAATTAGACAATATGCCCAGGGGTTTGTACCTGAAAACATAAGTTTTATTCCTGTAAATACGGATACATGCGTTCTCATTTCTATGGGTCTCAATCTCCTTTATCTCTAGATGTTTGACGATTTTTCCTAGAGCCAGTAGTGTACCCACGTTGCGCATCTCTATATATGTACCTACTATTTATTTGGCAACACTGGTTGTAAAAAGTTTGCACGCTAAATTACGCCATGTTCGGGTCTGTTTGTTGGTTAACAAAAGTTTTCAGTCGTGTCGAGGTCGAGTACGAACAAGGTCATGACATGATGGGAAACTAGAAATCACTCTCTGTCGTTTTATCTTTAAAGAGCTACTCCTTACACATGTATTTCGTAAGCACCAAACAAAAGGAGGGAAGTGGAAAACACGGGATATTATTCATTCACGCAAACTGAAAGTGCGGGACAGAAAACACCAGGTAATTCACTTGGACGTCATTTTTTTTTGTGAAAGCTAATATTGGTAGCTGCTTTTAAATAAGGAAGACCACGAGTGCCCCATTTCCCATGACATATGCATATTAATGTTATGCTTTACAGTCGAGCTCTAGCAAACCTTCTCTGTCTTTTCCTGAATTAATTAAAACACAAAACAGAAGAATAATGACTTTGTTCCGGGTCTTGAAATATAATTTCCGTAGAAGGAAGAACTGGAATATATTATTTGGGAATAAAAAGGTCCGTTTGTTTATATGTTTACTTTACAGATTGTTTGCAGCCTTGTCATTATCAGAAGAGGAAGCTGCAATATACCATGTTTCCAGATCCGACTTAATGTTCACATAATGGTTAAAGCAGCACTTAGATTACACCGGAAGACACAAGCAAGTAGGCTATGCAGTTGTTATCTGTATATTGATCTTTAAGTGAAAACTGTTATGGATACTTTAATTCTATAGCAGCGGAATAGGAGGAAGTATGTGCGTTTTATATGAGAGCGTACAAAAAATATACACTGAACAGAGTTTTAAAGTTACACCGACAAACTTTTGGAGGTGATTCCTGATATCAAAACAAGACGTGGGGTTCCGGGTTCGATTCCCAGCTCTGCCAAGGTTTTCTTTTTTCGAAGTGAGAGTGTCTGGAGCGGTGCCCATCCAGCATCGTGATGCATATTTCAAAATTCCACAATGGACGCGAAAGGGATTCCCCCAAAAGAATGAGGGATTCCCATAAATTCTCTGAAGTGAAGATCGGTTGAAAATGAGCATGTATTGGAAGGATTTCCACTGGGAAACAATAATTCGTTTGCGCCAAGTCGATATCTCAAATAGACCGAACTATTTTCTAAAAAAAAAAAAAAAAGTGGTTGCGTAACAAACAGGAGTAAGAATTGCATAATTTCATCGAAAGTTTTGTTTAATAGTTATCAAAGTGATTGAATATCATTGTCTGATTGGATGCTAGGAATGACGTATGTCGTCTTTACTCACACGGAAATGCCTTTAATTCATTATCATTTCGACTTACCTCTATTTCAGAAAGTTTCCAGAATCTCCTACTTCCTTTGGGGTATCTCTAGGGCGCGAATTACGGAATTTTGAAATATGCATTTTCAGACAGAGTAAGTTAGTCTTTGACAATACCATGCCGCATCAGCTCTACTGTTCGTGGTGTTAAAAATATGAAGCTCTCTAAAGTTCATTTCCCCATGCTTTCGGCAGCCTATACCTAAAAACCTATGCATAAATGATTTTCAACCGGTGTGCCGCGAAGCTTCTGAGACTGTGATTTCGCTGGTAAAAATAATGCAAATATTTTCACTCAATATTTAATTTTAAAAAAAAGGAACCAGAAAAAAATAATCACGGGCCTAAACACATATATTTTACAAGGAAATTATTGGTTTGTTTACACCTTACAATTAGTGACTAAGCCTCCAGTATTGTTGCCAATTCGTACGTTAATGTGCTGCGAGAACGCACTACAAAGGATCGAAAAAATGTCGAGAACTACTGATCTTCGAAAATTTGTCAGAAAAAAAAAACTTTCGTCCTGTTTTGATGTCAGGAATCACCTCCCGAAGTTTGTTTCTGTAATTAAAAAAAACAACAACAATAAAACACGCTGTATATGTGTAAAACATGAGCCTTATAACTTGAAATATAAAACAGTTTATATCGGAGGATTTTGTTTGAGCAGTAGATTACAATAGCTTCATCCGACTATGCTATACAGTGACTATACCAGAAAACAACCAAAGTCCATTTTGTAAATTGTGGTTAAATAAATAAAGACTGTAAATCTTTTTTTTTTCCTATTTTAAGAAAACTGATAATTTGAAGGGTGTGAGGCAAGAACACGGTAACCCACAATGTTAAACTTTTAAGAAATTCGATTTTTACTGCTGCACAGGTCATTTTCATTGGCTGAAAGCTGATTTTTCACGTAAAGCTATACATAAAGGCTTAAAATAATTGTTCTAAATCAAAATAACGAATTTCTATTTTTCATGCTGCTGTGTGGGTTACCATGTTTTATTATTTATACCATAATATTCGCTACCTAAGTCACTCAAGAATAAATCTTTTCACTGAACTCGCTGTAAGAAATGTTTAATTTACAAATTCTTTTCCTTTCTAGTGGCAAGCTGATATACTGCTCCTCGTTTCCCGCCATCTTAATTGTTGGTTACCATCTTATGAATCCCAAAATGTTACAATAGGCTTACCATAAGTAAATATTGCTGCCATCTCTGGAGCACAATTTGAAGTCGGACAACATTAAACGACGCGGTATGATTCCTTTCCATCGGGTGCTGAATAAAAAAAAACATTTGTGGGTTACCATGTTTTTGCCTCACACTCTTCATTTGTCCACTGAAACTTATTGTACACTTAATCAGTGCTCGAAGTGAGTTTAGAAAAGGTAAGGGAACGCTTGGAGAAGTGGACTATAAAAGTGAGGGTACGCTTGCACCTAGTGGTGGCGATTGATTATTCAAAATAAAGGCAACGAGTTCTCATTAATAAAAAGGTAGGAGCATACCAAATTCAAAATGAGAGAGATAAGAGCACGGCGTAGCCCCTCGTGCTTCCCCCTCCCCCACTCAATATAAAAAACGTACAAGCTTTTGATGTGAAGTAATTTTGAAATACGCAGGTGTACATGTATGCAATTTTGAGAGAGCGATGGAGTTCCAAAATATAGAACAAAATGCGGAAATTTTTACATGAACGTTTCTTGATAACTAGTATTGAACATTCATTGCTTATAATGCGAAAAGGACTGCGATAAGTGATTATCAACTATTTTATAAGCATGTAAAATATATCTGTAGAAATAAAGTATGTAATAGTTATTTAGGTGTTTGAATTTCAATTTGCTGTTGTATAACTTTCAAGCTTACGGTACGTATACTGATTAAACACAGGGACTTGTTCCCGTCAGTTTTTTTTTTTAATTTCATGGGTCAGAGAGGTAAAATTTATATCTCTCAATCAAATAAGTATATTTTCAAAGCTTATTGACCTTTATCTAAAAGAGAAACTGGACTGATAGGATTACTATTAAAAATTTACTAAATATATGAAGCCAGGGAACGGAGGGGACAGTTAATTTCGATCGTCCACTTCCAGTCTGAACCAAAATGGACCAAATTTTCAGTTCTAACTCAGTTTTTTTACGCTTGTTATCGCTATGCGGTCCGTTTTATATTTATGTTTTAAGTCTTGCTAATATTATTTATAGTATGTACTATTATATGCACAATATAACTCAAGAATTAAGATATAAATCAAACAACGAACCGCACAGCGCCAACAAACATAAAAAAAAACACTCAGAATTGAAAATTTTGTCCCTATTGGATTAGACTGGAAGTGGAAGATCGAGTTCAATTGTTTGCTCTGGCGTCCGTCTGTCTTTCGACACTTGGTGATCACTTCAATATCGTTACGTAGATCTCGATGTCAAAGCCTACTCATTTTTACAGACTTTTCTTTAGTTCACAATGGTTCGTGATGTCTTCAAATCTGGCAATGTTCATTTAACTCATTTCCTGACGTCATAGAATGATGAAATTTTGCATAGCGATGTAAGTCGGGTGACAATACAATATTATATTGTTACTTTCATGTATTCTAAATATTTATATATTTTAAAAGCATATTTTATTTTATTTTTAATATGGACTTCTTTATACTAAAATAAATACTAGCCTGCAACGATCTTGGGTTTTGATTGGTTGCAGAACACTTTAGGATTTGGGTAAGAAAATATTAGCTTGAGAAAAAGTATTTGATAACCGAAATAACTAAAAAAAAAAAAAAAAAAACACACACACACACACACTTTTAAGGACATACTTTTCTTAAACATTTCGCACCAAAAAGTAAACATAATTTTGTTTATGCATGACTAAAAAGAAAAGCATGGGGCACGCCAATTCAAGAATTTATAAAGTGACTATATATGAGAGTCCATGCTTTTCTTTTTAGTCATGCATAAACAAAATTATTTTTACTTTTTAGTACGAATTGTTTAAGAAAAGTATGTCTTTAAAAAGTATTTTTATTTTTTTTAATTTGTTGACTCAGAAGATTAATTAAGTATTTAGAAATTTTTTTAGTGACCTGGACTGTACTAACTAGTGATAAACAATAATAATCAGTTATTAATTACCTGTCAATAGAGCGTTAGTCACTAAAAAAAAAATCTGTATAAGGTTGCTGATGTCCAGAAAAGCATAGGTCCAAGGAGCGAAGATCTAGTCTTCAAAGAGAGATAGGAATTGCTTACTAGTGACCTTTTAAAACACATTCATTCATATCTGTAGTAACTTCGATCACCACGGACGTTACAGACCGAAAGGTCCTGAGCCTATCCCAACGCCATCTGTTCGCGGTTGGTTGGAACTGCTTCCACCTGAGTGTCGGGTTCTGCGGATTAACCACTAGACTACGTGGGAGCAGTAGACCAACTCGTCCCTTCGGGGAGAGGCCTCATCCACTAGTGGATTGAATATGGCTGTGATTTATATTATTAATTTATATGGAGGTCCATGAAGATCAAAGATAACAACATAAAAATAATGTAAGTATGTATAATAAAAAGTCAAGAGGGGTGACCGACTACATTTTTTTTGTAACAATGAAATTTCGACTCAAAGTAATTTTCAGTTTCTCAAGTAAGCAAAGAAATTCGAAGTAAACAATATAACAATCTCCAAGACTATCACTTGTAAATAATATCACTACTTTTAAAGTTGTATTCTACGATCAACCAACCTATATAAGTAAATATTATACACAATATTTTAACACACTTTCGAGATATTATTATCTACAAGAATGTATCCATCCACTGCTTTTAACTCTGAAACACCTTCTCAGCAGCACTTGCTTCAGTTCGCTCTCTTTCTTGTTCCATTAAATTCTTGGAACAAACACAGATTATGTAACACACAATTCAAAGTTCTGACTACTGATCCGAGCACTTGCATAATTCTGATATGAGTACACACTACGAATTACGCTAGTCAAATAAACAAATAACCGGAACAATTACAGTAAAAGTTATCACGTGAAACTACGCACACACAAATACAAGAAGATGCTTTTGCGTATTAAGTACAATATTTCATACACTCACCAAAATGTTGTCTACATTTTAAATGTAACTTAATCGCAGTTTATATAGTTTACGAAAAAGTGATTTCTTTTGTACGTGATAAACAACTAATCTTTCTTTATATACTTGTTAAAACGACAAACTACGCTTTATTTTAATTTTAATTTTGATTATGAAAGTGGTCTGTAGGTGGCAATGAAACGTCCTATCTATTAATAATTTAGTCAACTATCCAAGGTTTCTATATTCGCTGGATGGATCTACACTAGGGATGGTTAATATTTTCCGGAACCGTTCCGCGGAACGGTGTCTGGAGACAAAAAAGGAACAGTTCCTGAGGAACTGCTTCATTCGTTCCATGTGTAACCAAAAAAACTCAAATCTTATTTTCGTAGATCTTAAAACATAAAAGCAAAATTTCACGAGATAAAAATTAATCATATTTGGACTGTCGTTTCGAGTTTAAATAAAGGTAGGGATAGATGCATGCTAAGGATAACTAGGAGGGACAGAAAGACAGAGAAAAGAAACGACAGAGACGACGTCCAAATGCAAGATTAGTCAGTAGATGAAATCAAGCGTTTATCAGGAGCTACATGGATGAGGATAGCAGCAGACCGAGATATGTGGAGAGAAAAGGGGAAACGCCTTCATCCAGCAGTGGATAGAAAACGGCTGAATATGATGATGATATGTGACATCAGATATCAGCATATCTATCGCATGTTATTTTACGCACTTAAACTCTTTATTTAGATTCAATTTAATTGTCTATGAACGTGGAACTAAAAGAATAAATTAAGACAGATATTCTGCTGTGTGCGACGCCATTAATTTGTTGGGGAGGTGCAGAGAGCCTGCGCCTGCTAGCTTGCATATGCTCATAAATAGGGAGATGTGTTATAATCCGTCCAAATATTTTCGCGCTATGTGGGCCGATTGTACCCCAAATTCAAGGAGGAAGATCAAAGTATTAGAAACAAAGCGTAAGTTCGATAATATATTTATTTTTCTACGAATTATGAAAATAAATGTGTTTTTTTTAAAAAAAAAAAACAACATATGATGCAAATTGAACCTAACACAATTTATAATTTTATTTTTATTTCCTTTAAAAGAAAGGAAAGAGAAAGAATGAAGTTATCCACCCGTACTATCTATTACCGGAAGACTTTAATAACCTATACTCATTGCTACATTATAAAAAGGAAATATCAGTTGTTTAATTTTTTTTGTAGATAGAGAAAGAGAACTAACCGTGTGTAGGTATTAAAAAAAAACCTTTGTGTTCAGAACAAATGAAAGTCACAAGGACAACCGGTTCCCAAAGAATATGGGCGTTGGTTCACGCATCTGTTAGCGTGTTTTTTTTTTTTTTTGTTTTTTTTTGTGGATGCAGGAATGCCTCGTGCACTACTAAAGTGAATACTTGGGTTTTCTTGTACCAAGGAATGTAACAGGTAATTTCAACAAGCAGTATTGCATATTTCGGTGACCTTTTCCGAAAGTCGTGAGACGACCTAAACATAAACAAGAATTTAGCTGGGAGTGTGGAATATGTGGACATATATTGCGACTGCGAAACATGTTCAGGCAAGAAAAATAAATTAACATACGTCCTATATTCCATTAACGTAGCATGAAGAGAATCTACGCGAGGTTCATTGAAATCGCTACTTAATATGAGATCAAAACTTTAGGGAAAAAGAATTTTAATTTCTGATCTCAGAGCGAACCAGAACATTGAAAATCCAGAGATCTTCTTTCTCTCTCTTAAGATCCCAGTGAGTTTGAGTGAAATCACAATAACAATGGAGCAATGGAATGATAAAAACGACAATCATGCAGATTAGCAGGAAACAAGACACCAATTCATTACTGTTTCTTTCCAACATAGTAAGCGAAATATAGAGTTAAATAGTAGATCAAATTACTTTAAAATTTACTTTATTTACTTCGAAAATTACTACTATTTTGGGGGTGAAGATCCCCCGCTGGGCGAACAGAAATACGGTCTTTCTTTGATCAAATTTTTTGACATTCAAAGCTTTCTGAAGTTTGGTCCAATTGTATGGATTTATGTAGTGGGTACGGTCACATACTTAAGTTACGATATAAATAATAAATCATAGCCATATTCAATCCACTAGTGGATGAGGCCTCTCCCCCGAAGGGAGGAGTTGGTCTACTGCTCCCACGCTGACCAGATGGGTTGGGAGAGCCGAAGCTCTCACTGTGATCGCCACTGCCTTTTATTCACAGCAGCTCCCCAATTGGCCTCATGATCCTGGATCAACACCGAATTGAACCCGGGACCGCTCGCACTGAAGTCGAGCGCGCTACCGACTAGGCTACGCAGCAGCTCTAATTACGATATATATATATATATATATATATGTCAAATTGAAAGACTTGTCAGTGCAAAACAGTTTTCTCAAGCTGGAAAATAATAAATTCATCAAAAAATTATGTAATTTTGAAACTTAAATTCCCTCCGAATTCATTAATATATCGTTGAAATTTGAAAGATTTTTTTTCAACCTACATAATATTCTAAAACTTCCGAAAACTAGAAAAATGTCTGCCCAAAATTTCCGAAATTTTGAAAGTAGACATTAATATAAATTTAGAATGAAAATAATTCAGGAATCTATGTCAAGGACTGGTACCAGCTAAATATCGGGCAGGTTACTTAACAATGAGTAAAGTCAAATCGAAACAGTATTGATTTGGATCTTTCATTTACAGAATAGAAAATGCACATTGAACAGCAGCTCTCGATACCTGTAGGATTGTAGGATGAACATTATCCATTGAGAGAGGAGTCCTCATCATATTTCAAACCTAGAAGAGATTTATCACGTACTGGAGGAAGTGAGAAGAGCGAAGAATATATCAAATTACGTTTAAAGCTGTAAAACACCACGAGATAAGCCCAAGACTCCACGTAATAACAATAAGACAGAAAGCATCACACCTTATTTCTTGTCATAAATTTTCTGAGCAGATACCTAGGTGCAGATTTTGTTACCAAGTAGGCTTCACTGAACCGAACAGTACATGAGAGAGAATGGATTGAGGCAAGGGCGGTGCCCAAGCCGGTATTCCTCGACGTGAGTGACCTTCCAACTTTCCTTGTTACACGGCCCAAATACAACAAAGGATTTCTGGACTTCCTCATATAGAATTTATTTCATATTGAAGCTATATATATGTGGGTTTTTTCATCGTCTGAAATTATGCGGAATTTGTCTATGGTATACAAACTCTGTATGTTGGACAAGTCACACAAACTAACTGTATGTAATTCAAGGTTCCACGTTATCACCTACCTGGTGCCTCTCAGGAAAACAGGGAAACCTCACTTTGAAAGACTGCCGTGAACGGAGTTTAAACCTGCGCCGCCTTTTAGAGCTGACGACTTGCCGACTGGGTTAATATGTTTCTATGCTACCGTACATCCGTTTAAGAACCACAACACTAATAAAAATTCTCACTTAAATTCAATAAATACAGTGCGACATAAAATCATGAGTAGATCTCGGCACAAGCAAATAACAATGATTTTTTTTTCATTTATTATAAATTGAGTATAATCTTAGTCCTAATTCCGTCACGACTAGGGATGATGCCCCTCAGCGGTCACTCTTCCGGAGTAATGATGGGGAAGGTAACGGCCAAAGCTTTGGTTGAGATATCCTCTAAATATTTGCCAGGAAAACTCTGGAAACCCGGCACCGAAGCTTAAGCCCGCGTGCCTTCCCAATGCCGATCCAGAGTCTGTAAAGTTACCAATTAAACCGCTGAATAAATAAACAAGAAATAGCCTATTATGTATCAATATTTGTTAACAGAATTCACAGACAAGGATTTATAGAGATGAAGGATTCTTTCTCTGTTTGTCTGGGTTTAATATTTCAAAATTTTCGACGTCTAAAAAGCATTTTTAAATAATAATAATAATAATAATAATAATAATAATAATAATAATAATAATAATAATAATAATAATAATAATAATAATAATAATAATAATAATAATAATGATAATAATAATAATAATAATGCTTTATTACGAAGTTATGGCTTTCGCTGTTCTATTCGAACATTTTATTTATGTCAGCAACCAAAAACGAAAGTTTGCAGATTTTACAGTGATTCTGAATAAAACGAAACAGAGTTTGGCAATAAATATATTCTAAATCATCAATTTGTGAATATTTTGTGAATTATTGATAAATTTTTCAAAGAAAATTAGGAAACAAAACCACCAACTTCAGCAACTTGTAAGGAGAATCAACGTATTGGAATTTGGAATGCATAGATCTCTTCTACATGGGGATCAATGGGGACAAATGTTTCCAGATGTCTGTCATTTTACAAATGTGTATAATTTGAGTTACTGGACCATTCCATGTCAATTCAACACACCTTTTCTACCGCACCCTCAACGGATACTAACAATAAACCAAAGATCATAGAAATCTGAGATGGTGAGGTAGAATTTTGTTAAATCGTGTGTTGATTTCACATGGAATGACCCTACTACGGAGCATTTATTCAACACGAAGCGTCTTGTGTTTAATTGGCATGCTTAGCTGAAAAAAATATTGTAAACATTATAACAATAAGTATTAGGTTTTGCCTTTAGTATAACACGTGGCGGAGTGGGGAAGAAGCAAGAAAACGTTTATTAGCAGAAAGAAAAAAAGAAGAGAAAAAGTTGTGACCAAGAAATAAACAAAATTCAGAAGGACGTTTCGAGGATAGCACGAGACGAAATCTAAATTCAATTAAATGTCATCAGCAACACGACGTGTCGGGGTGCAAAAGTGAATGGGGTGGATTTGGTGTGTTCTATGTAACAAGTGGGCACACAATTCATGTGGAGGATGTACAGTAGCTCTGTAAGCTACGCGCACTGTAAATAACTGTTAAAATAAAAAATACCGACCTGCCCCGTGCACGAAACAATAAAAATAACAAACAGCAAACTGTTACCTGAGTGGTTCTTGGAAGTATAGAACCTCTTGTGAGTCCAACAGAACAGACTGTAAAAAGCTACTTCTACTGAAAGCGACCGTTCCCGTAACAAAACGTTCAGTATTCACTCAGATAGCAAGGCTTTCTGTATCTTTTAGATGTATACGGGGTGGAACGAGGCAAACTTTGTTGTCTTGTAAAATCTGAATTTACAACAAGAGTTAAATATACCAGATGCGTAAATAGGAATTTATACACAAAAAAGACACAGTGATTGAATGACAATCCTAAGAACTATTTTATTCGAAGTATTGGTCATCGCTAGCGACACATTTCTGCCATCGTTCCGGCAATGTGTGGATGTCAGACCAAAAAAACTGTGCCTCTTGTGCTGCAAACCAGTCATGAAGCCATTTTCGTACATTTTCGTAAGATGTGAAGTGCTGGTCATTAAGTGCGTGTCCCATGGATGCAAATAAGTGAAAATCGGAAGGCACCAAATCTGGTGAGTAAGCCGCATGCGGAAGGATTTCCCAGTCAAACGTCGCAATCGTTTCCTTGACCGGTTTGGCTGTGTGGGATTGTGCATTATCGTGAAGCACAGTCACTTTATGTTGTCTTCGGTCATAATCTGGTCGTTTTTCACGCAAAGCTTGATGCAAATCGATCATTTGTTGTCGGTAACGTTGAGTATTAACGGTGTCGCCACGTTTCAGCAGTTCATAATAGATCACTCCCTTCTGATCCCACCAAACACAAAGCGATCTTCTCTCCATAGCGATTTGGTCTTGTAGTCGATGTCGCCGGTTCTGCTGGAGTTACCAATGATCTTTTACGCTTAGGATTCTCGAAAGAGATTCACGTTTCGTCACCAGTCACAATTCGATAGAGAAATGATTTCCTTTTGTACTTGGCGAGCAGAATTTCGCAAGTGGTTTTTCGATTTTCCTGCTGTCGTTCAGTCAATGCATGTGGAATCCATTTTCCCACCTTTTGAATCTTGCCCATGGCTTTTAAACGTATGGAAACTGCTTCTCGTGTCACATGTAATTGATCCGCGACTTGTTGTTGCGTTTGAGCGTCATCCTCATCCAACAAAGCTTGCGATTCGCTGTCTGCAAACTTTTTCGGTGGTCTTCCACGTTCTTCGTTTCTCACGTCAAATTCGCCACTTTAAAATGTTTTAAACCACTCATAGCACTGTGACTTACCAAGAGCATGATCACCGTAAGCTTCGACAAGCATGCGATGCGATACTGCAGCAGTTTTCTTCAAATGGTAACAAAAAATCAATGCTGTCCGCACATCGTTGTTTGTAGGTACAAATAGCGCCATGTTCAACGCTATTAAACACTACACTATGACATGAAACTTGTCTGGTTGTGAGTTGCAAATCGTTATCAGCAGTCAAAACAAGCAAGTGGCGCCAAGGATGCAGTTTTACGGTAACCACAGTGACAGCTAACGCCGTCTATGAACAAATTCCGGTTTCATATTTACACACCTGGTATTCTTCTATGTAGGTATGGAAATAAATATTGTAACTGTGTTAACTTATTAATTTTCTCATATAACCTATATTTAGAGGTAAACGTTAAGTACTCCATCCTGCCCCGTGTTCCCTTATTAAGTTAGTTCTTAAAAGGAAGTGTATCTAACATTTTCCTTCATATTCATGACACGATTGTCTTCTTACCTTAAAAAAAAAATATATAAAAAATCAAAGGCTTACAAAAAGAAAAATGAAGTGAACTATGCTATCTCCGTCAACTTCACCTGCTTGAGACTTTTCTCACAATTATGTGCTCGTTGTCTTTGACTGAACAATTTACAATGAAAAGAAATGAAGAGAAAGAAGTCAGACTGAAAGTGAATCAGTTCCACATTTTAACAAGGCCTCTCCTCACTTTCAAGGCCGTTGTCTACTAAAGGCTATTGTGGTAGTGTACCATGTGTATCTTGTATTACATGAGGGATATATATAGAGAGATGATGTGAACAGGAAGGATGTGATAAAATTGTTTTCGGCTCATTTACTTCTTTCCGTTTCTTTTTAAACATATAGTATACTCACTGATGTATTGAATTGGATTTATTTATGGCTTTTAGGCATCTATGGTTCAAGGAGATGCGGGAAGGAGTCGGCCAGGGTCTAAGTTGAAGGTACCACCCGGCATTTGTCTTGTGTGAGTGAGGAAATACACTGGACAAACCTTCAGATAGTCAGCCGGTGGTATCAAACCTTCTGGATATGAATCCAATGCTCTTAGAACTTAACTGTGGTTTCTCGCTTAATAGGTCTGAAGAAAGGCAGACTAATTCATTTATTTTCCTCAATTATTTGCAACAGAGGTCTTCGTTCCATTACACCCACCCCTCCTTGGGGGAGATATAGAAGAAGAACGAACAAATGACGATCAACGTATTTTGGAAAGCGCGGACCCCATAATGCTTAAGCATATGTATCTAATATATTGAAATCATCAGTATGAACTTACCTACATTTTCAGTGTTTGTTATTTATAGATCAGAAATTTGAAGGTTTGGACTATGATGTCATACAGCACGAGCCTTCAAATTCCTTGACAAATTCCGAGCCTTTGAAAATCTGAATAAATTATTTTAATAGGTGTTACTATGTATTACTGGGATCGCTTTTCCAAATTTCAATATTGTTTTATTTTTTTTATTTTTTCTATTTTCAAAGAAAAGTTAAGCGTGACTAATAACCACATCTTTTAATTAGACAATTATAGGTTACTAGATAGACATATTTAGAACGTCCGGAGTCAATGTTGTCTAAAGGCTATAAATACGAGGTGTCTTCGTCTTGAAGCATCCCAATTCTCAGTATTGCCAACCTATTTTCTGTACAAATAGAGATTTTAAATTACTTCCATTACGTTAGGTGCAGCAGCACCAAACTTGGCATCAATATTATTCAACACAGTAGAAATTTGCTGTTGGTTTCCCGTCCCTAAGTGATCCAGTTGTCAGTGTTGAAAACCTATTTTAGAAAAATGATTGTGTGCCTGACATGCCATCAATAAACCGGAGCCATCGCGGTAGTTAGTAGAGTCCTAGCGCTAATTTGTTTTCTAAATCGTTTCGCGATTGTTTTTTTTTTCACTAAACCATGTGTTTCAAACCAAACACAATAAATGACAAAAGAACATTTGACCGCACTACAGATAACAGATTGAACAAGCCAATGAAAAAGAAGTACGTCAGATTACAGCAATCAATGAGACGAAGGAACGACAAATTAAAGCAGCCAAACAAAAAGAAGAACGACAGATTGAACCACGTAACCAGTAAAAAAAAGAATGATATATTGAAACAGACAATCAGAAACACGATCGACAGGTGAAGCAGGCAATCAGAAAGAAGAAGCAACAGATTGGAACAGCCAAATCAGAAATAGATTAATATCAACCAATTAGAATCAAGAATTGAAGAAGCACTTCCTATAAATACCGCCAGCTAGAAACTAAAGGTGCATTGGTCCAGGGAGTACGCTACACCCCACAACTCTCTCCCTACACCCCACAACACTGAACTTTGAGGAGGGTGTTCTTCCTCGACATTTTATCGTGAGAAATTCCTGGAATTTCGATTTGTAAAGACTCCAGTTATTGTAATACAAATTCAAGTTGGTATAGCAGTTTTTTGCAAAGTGAAAAATATGGAAAGCCTCACAAGGAAGAGGAGTATTATTGAGAGAGAGAAAAAAAGGACTAAATTTAGGCAGATGTACAAATGAACTTATTTTTCTAATTAAGCGTGCTCTTTTTTTTTTCATCACTAAAACAAATGGTAATAGAAGGTAACAATGATTACAGCTTGCTAAACAATAATTCATTGTCCGTCGTAAATTCCAAATGCTAGGAACAGTGGGAAGGCAGCCAAAGTGGTGTGATCTGAAATATAATAAACGTCTGAAATAGTGAAATTGTTTTAATGAAATTAAAAGTATTGATTTGTACAAACAATCTAAATTAATCTACACAAGTTATATGAACATATAGTCTCTATGTGTGTCGAAATTCTCATTTTCAGAGTTTTCCCTTTTTTATTTGGAATTTCCGCTGTAATCAATGAAGAATGTATTGGTAATAATTTATCGTAGTAAATCATATGAAAGAACGCACTAATATTACATGATTACAAACGTGAGTAAAATCGATCTGTTTATTCTAAAGTTTGTTTCAATACCCAATCAGGGCTTCACAGATTTCATTCCACGGTACTACATTGAGAATAAGTTTACAGTCTCGTGCTCAGACCGTCTTTATGCCATAGGCTTGACCCGGATCTGATTTTCGTTGAATGAACTCCTGGGTCATTTCGGTGGACTTCTGTTTTATACTTTCAATAAAACATTAAAAATAAAATAGGAAAAAGTGAAAAGAAAACCTGATGAAACTTGTGTTGGAAAAATGGCCGTATGCTAGTGGAATAATAGAAAGAAAAACATTAAAATTATTCAGGGGCTAGTTTTGGGGACTTGGGACTTTTTGCGTACCAGAACTCACTGCAAACTGTGGAGTATTCCTCTTGTTTCTGTTAATTACGATTCGCTGCTTTCTTGCTGAAGTGTTCGGAAATCAAAACGGGAGAACATGCCGTCGTTATGGCATTTGTTCCAGTCGCGATTTGTTTCTACAATATGTTCAGCGGACTATGGGCTCCTGGATACCCATATGATTAACGCTCTCGTCCTTTGTGCGAGCGGTCCTGAATTCGATTCGAAGTACGTTTGGTATTGACCCAGCATCATGAGAACCATTGAGGAGCTACTTGAAAACAATGAGTAGCAAACTAGAGTCATGAATGCCAGAATACCGCGACGTTGGTTTCCGATACGCTGACTACGCACACCAAGCTATTTGAATTTGAATTTTATTTACCTCTACGCCGCTATGGAATATCGTACCAGCAGTTAGTTATAATTTAGTTACCAGACGTGGTTTTGAGTGTTCGAAACGTCGGTGCAACCAATTTCTACATGGCTTGAAAAAGAAAATTGATTATAGTAATATTTTATGGTCGTGAAAGTCTAAAGAGCTTTATTCAAAAGTCCGTCAATGCTTTGATTCGTAGCAGTATAAAAAGAAAGGACAGAGTATCAGCTGTCAGAAACGCTCGTCATCAAATATGTGTGTGTGTGGTTAATCTGAAAAGGAGATTATTGATCAAAAGTTGAATTTTGATTTTTTTTTTTTTTGTCATTGAGAATTTCGAAACGGAATAAACAAAGAATGATATTTAATCATCTGTGCGTCCAGGAAAAATTTGTGAACGTGGATTCCCTCACCTTGAATTGGAGTACCATTTCGGTATTTGTTTGGAAGGACGTTTCCAAAGACCTTAATGAAGATGGTCAGTTCAGGGATGGATGCGAGAACTTTGCAATAAGAAGACTACATGCTACAATGGCTAAGATATTTTATCAACTGTGAGTAATGCTATATACTCCAGGAGGGCTTCAGAAATGTGGGGCTTACTCATTTTTTTTAAAAAATATATTATTTTATGGTGTAAAATCATAGTTGAGGTAAATCATTCCTTCGATAATGATTCAAATTTAATAGCAGATAAAAAGGCAGGTCCATGCTTTACAAAATGAATTAGAGGTAAAAGTTATGAGTCTAGAAAAAATAACAAAATTAATGGAAAAAGAAAAGCTAAAAAAAGTATAAAGGGCAAAGTAAGAAAATCTAAAATTATTTAAATGAGATTGATCGAATTTGAATCATGGTCTTTAGGCATCTAAGGCTCAGGCTGAGCTAGGGGAGGGGAAGGATGAGGGCAGAACCTAAGTTGAAAGTGCCATTCCTACATTTGCCTGGTGGAACTGAGGAATAACATAGGAAAACCTCACGATAGTCGGCGTGGGATTGAACTTACTACCTCCCAAATATTAAGCCAACGCTCTAAAAAGAGATCAGTTCTGTTATCAATTAATTCATACTAATCGATTAAAATGATCCGAAGCGTGCAGATTGAATATTTTGTTGTCTTAAAAATGTAACGTAAATCAGTTATCTACTTATTAGTTATGCACAAATATCACTCTGAAAAGTATTAGGACAGATATACATGCACACACACAGAGAGAGACAGACATGCATGCACACACACGAATTACACCCCCCAACTACTTTAAACACCCCCCTTGGATTAAAATTCTGGCGTACTCCCTGCATTGGTCCATTCCTTGAAGAGAAAACACAACGACTTGGTGATGGAAACATTTATCCAAAAGATAGGCTACACATATATTTCATCAGCAAATACTTTAAATGCTTTTTAGTGACTCCATCGGAAATAGAAACTCAACTTTCATTTTAAAAGCTAAACAACTGAACAGTTTGATAACAAAGTAGTGCGAAATAAAGTCACTAAAGTCAATTTCTCAGTACGTACATCTCATTCATTGATTGATATTGTTGTTTAAAGTCCGGCATTCTGCCGCTTGCAATAAAGATTGTGAAGAACGTCACACACCTACGATTCCACTTCTCAAGGTAGTTAACACATCCAACGCATTCACAGCATATTGTGAACTGTGAAGGAGACTAGGTAGGTGCCTTATTGTGTAATTTCCTGTGGAAAACAAAGAATCATTCGTGCGGGCAAGAAAAAAAAAAATGAAAAGAAAGTATAAATCTCGCAAATCAAACGCCAGCACAACTTACTCTTTAATTATTACTATAAAGGTCGCGAGAATAAGTTTTTTTTTATTATTATTATTTCTATCAAAACCGCGAAAGAGCTTTAAAAATTAAAGCATCCACAGACAGACAAGTTTTTGTTTTCCGTGATGATACAACTGACAGAGATGTTAAAGAGGAAATGAATAAAGGAATTTGACCCTTACTGACCCACATCGAGGGCCAGCTCTTTTTTTTTCTTTCTTGCAATACCACCTGTTCCCGTTGCTTTAGTGACGTCACGAAAAAAAAATGGTTGGTTTACACTTATATCGTCTGTGCCACTTCCTTTCCTGGCCTACAAAACATGCACTATGCTTGTCTTGCTACCTCCATCAACTTACATCAGTGGTGCCAGACACAAAGAAATGTCGAGATCTTTTCTCTGCAACGACATTAAAAAAAAAAAAAAAAAAAAAAAATGAAAAAATGAAGAAGTAACCAAGTACATTTTTCTTACAATTGGGATTACATCGCCAAGGAACTCAAAAAACAATCACTGTGACTGGTAAAACTAAACAAATAACAAATTAAAAGATCACGATTCATTTGACAAACTCTGTGATTTATCATATCCATTCAAAGCATTTAAATTATATATCTCAGAAATTTTGCAAATGTGACTTTGGTACTTTAACCTGACGTTAGACTCCGGTCATTTTGAAACTTGAAGTTAAGATCTATTCCGGCTTTATTTTTCTGCAAACTCTTACATGCTTCCCGAAATTATTTTTACAATGAAATAATAAAAATGCAGAACATGTATTTTTTATTATTAATTTTTCTTCAAAACAGCAAAATGACTTATTTGTTGAAACCCTTTGACCAATTGTTGGTACCCTTCATGCCCAGTTATTGGAACTTACGTTCACTATACGTTTTCGAGATCTGAATACGTGTACCAGTTATTGGCACTGTTGTTAAAGCCAATAGTTGGCACCAGTGTTTAACAATTTTTCTCAAAATTTTGTGTCCAATGAGACCACGTAAAGAATTTTTTGGTGGCCATTTGTAATCGCTGGTGGCCTCATATAATATGTCTTATTGGCATTAAACATAATTACAAGTATGTTACATAATGATGCACCATCATATTTAAATTAGCCAAGAACCAAGATGAAGTGCTGTGCAAATAGAAAAAAGTGAAACATATATAAAAAGGCCGGAAAACCGGGACAGTCACCCCAAAAGGCTTCTACCACTAACTGGGAGGAGATCCCCTTAATTCCTCTTGCTAAGGGAACCGACCGGAGTAGATACCTAATGTCCAATCCATACGTTCACGTCGTGGGGCCTGTAAGTACTCAAGCAACTGCTTGGCGAACGAACATAGATGGGCTACCCACCAACCCGCATTAGCAGACAGCGTGTTGAATCAAATGTATGTACACCTCCTTTCTTTATACAAAATGGTACAAGTAAGGAAATAGCCTACGAGGCCCTCATTGCCCGGAGGACAAAATGCAGCTGGCAACGGCAGCGGTCAGTCCTGAAGGAAGTCAGACGGTCAAAATGCCCGGGTTTGGACTGTAAACTGAAAGGACACCGACACATCAACTCGAACGGACCTACGTATACGTGGCGACTCTCAACTGTCAGTCACTTGCAGGAGAGGACAAATTAGAAGAATTGCAGAATGAACTTAAGAGGATTAAGTGGGACATCTTAGGACTATCAGAAGGGTATAGAAAGAATGAAGAACAGTTAGAACTACCATCAGGGCACACGTTCTATTTTAAAGGATCAGAAAATGGCAAACCAACAGGAGTTGGTTTTATAACTAATAAAGACCACAGAAATAAAGTCACGGATCACAGAAATTGAAGGAATTTAAGATAGAATCGCACGGGTAGTAATAAAGATAAACAACAGATACAGCATGGAAATTATACAAGTGTATGCTCCAACAACCTCACATCCGGAGGAGGAAATCGAAGACGTATACGAGGAGATACGGAAGATTTTGGATAGTAATAAATCGCATTACAAAATTGTAATGAGAGACTTCAATGCGAAAGTAGGAGCCAAGCAGAGCAGTGACACGAAAGTGGGACTTTGGATTTGGCAAAAGAAACAAGAGAGGAGAGAATTTAGTCGAATTCTCAGAAGCCAACAGACTGTTCATTTCCGATACATTTTTCAAGAAACCGCCCCAGAGGAAGTGGACATGGAAAGGCCCAAATGGGACTAAAAATGAAATAGAC